>VDFB02011064.1:0-44441 GCA_007258455.2 Sequoia sempervirens
AGTAGTTTAGAAACTACATTCAAATTTCTACATATTCTATTCTTACATATTTTTGAAATAATATAGATAACTTATTCAAATTTTTACGTTAAGTTTCCTAACTCTAATTTTTCTGAATTTTTTGCCACTTAAGGGCCTATTTTTTCCATGATGATCCTGCACATACCCGGCTCCCAAGTCCAATATTCCAAGCTGCAAACAAGGTGAACCTCTTCAGCCTCTTAGATTTGAGTTTCCAAGTTTTAGAAATCCTATTTCAATTCAAGAACCTGTCCTTAAGAAAGCTCAACCTGTAGAGGAGCCTAGAGAATTTTCTTTCCCAAGTTTCAAGAGTCCTCCTTTTGTTCAAGAACACTTTATTGAACAAGTGAATCCCTCTGAAGAACCCATTAAGGAGGCTCAACCAACCCCTTTTGTTCCAGAATAGCCTAAAGAATAGATGCTTGTAGAGGAAGAAACAAATATTTTAGCTGTTGTTATGATTGAAAAAGAACTTGGGAATGATAAATCAAATGCGATAATGGAGGTAAATGAGGTTGTGGATGAAGAGCAATAGGATAGAGATCAACAAATAATTGATGGTTCTCATATTCTAATTGCTTCAGTTAATGAATTGCCACTGTTTGTGAACAAGGAAGAAAGTGAAATTCAAATCATGACCACATCAACTTCAATATAGTAGGACGAGTCTCAAAAATTTGATGTTTTGATTTCTTAGTTGGGTTGTGATAAGGTAAAAATCAGCCTTCCTTCACTAGAAAGCAAAATTGAGGATGAAGATGACCTTTTTTGGGATGATCTAGAATCATTTGTTTCAAAAATAGAGGTCAAACAATCTGCTTAAGAGGAGAAAAAGGTGGGACAATGGATAGTTGAAGAAGGAAAGGATGTTCAAGTTCATATTTTTATTTTTTTATTTGATGGACTTCTAAAATAGATAGGTGAAAATGAGTAGTTCTTGATTGAACTAACATCGGTGCCTGGTTTTGAGAAGAGTAATGAGATAACGACCGGTATGTTTAATGAAATTCCATTGTATGTTGATGATGATGAGGACGTTATGTTGGTGCTAACATCACTATCAAGTTTTGGACAACAAGAGGAGGAAGTTCACTTTGACAAGGTCTTGGTCCATCAAGAAGCAAATGGGGACGACCTTGTCTCAAAAGGTAAATAAGTTGGTCTACCTAAGCATGTTGGTCAGAAGGAAGAAAATGTGAATCAAGACATTTCTTTTAGACGTATTAGTCTTGATAATTATTATAAAGTTGAAGAAGAACCTATTTTGCATGAGATAACTAATCATGAGCTAGATGAAGATACATTCTCAAGCATAGTAAAGGAATTCTACTCTAAGTTTGATGCCAAGCCATCACTGACTAAATCTAAAGAGTGTGAGTAGCATAACCACATAGACAGAGTAGTCATGATTCCATTTGATTCACATGAAATAGCCGTTCTCAACCAACAAAATGAGGTTCAAGAAGCAACTGATAAAGGTGAAACCAGCATAGGTAGTTCAACCTTTGTCATTTCAAGAAGCTTCTCCATTAGATATTTAGCCAATTCAGAGGTCACTAAAGTACCAAAGGTCATGCTTGCACCCAAGTATGAGGATGCAATTGAAGAAGAAGCTAATTTTGGAGTTGCAGCTAAAGGTGATCAAATTCAGCTCACCTTTCTAGTTCAAGATAGCAATAGGCATGATCGAGATCAAGGTGTAAGTGAGTTTCTTTGCATGTTTCATGAAACATTGCAACAAGTCTTTTGAATATCTACATATGTCTCATGTTCTTTCAGAAATGCATAATCATGTAATGCATTAGTTTTTGATTAAAAAGGGGTGTTATTTCAATTAGCCTATTAATATATTTGTTTGACCAACTTCTTTGCTGGTTAGAGTTAGTGTAGAGTAATTTTTAGTTCAGTTGCAATTTTCATTTCCCTAAGTGTTGTTTTGCACAGTTAGGTGGTAGTTTTTATTCTACATTGTTGGGTTTTCAATAAGTTTTCAAAGTGCCTCTTGTTGGTTTAGTGAGTTACAACAATTTACAATGTTGTTTTCAAGTGGTGTTAGTTTTTTGAGTGACTTTGTGCCCAATGGATAACCTTAGGCAATTGGTCTCATGTTTAGCAAGAAAACATATAACAAATGTCACCAAAAATGTTACCTAATTTTTAACTTTCAATTGAAATTTGGTAACTGGGTATGTGCAGGATCATGATGGGCCAAAAAGTGGCAATATGATGGGTATGTGTAGGGTATGTGGCTGACAACTTTTTTTTAACTCAAAATTGATGAAACAAAAAGGGTTTTTAAAGGATATTTTCAGCTTTTCACCAATATAAATTATGCTTTACTTTGAATTTAATAAATAATCATTATTCATTTTCTATTTGAATTATGACTCCTAATTGATAGGCTGATTGAAAAACATGTTTAGCTTTCAAACGGTATCACATTGTATGCTTCTCATACTATAGGATTAAAAAAAAGAATTGAATTTCACAAAGTTTTGACCAAGTTAAGGTGGTTAGACACATGATTTTTATATTTTTTAAAATTTGTAATAAAAAAAATCATAATTAATTATTTATTTGGAAAAAAATTACAAAAAAATATGCATCAAATCGAGACATGAGTCCTCTACTTATATCTAAAGTCTAATAAAAAAATATTATCATTTTATTATGGTTAGGGTGGTTAGACAGACACCTACTTCTTATTTTTTTCTTGAAATTTAAGTACTACTACATTGAAATTTCAAATTTTCACCAAATGGATTTAAAAAAACGGTAGTTTAGAAACTACATTCAATTTGCTATAGATTCTATTCTTACATATTTTTTAAATAATATACATAATTTATTCAAATTTTTACGTCAAGTTGCATAATTCTTATTTTTTTGATTTTTTTGCCACTTAACGGCCTTTTTTTTCCATGATGCTCCTACACATACCCAACTTAGTGTTTATTCTTTTTGTGTTGTTTGTTTAAACATTTAAAAGATAAACCATAGTCTACTAAGTCATCAATATGCATGAAAGATATTGTCAAATGAAATAGATTACATTTTATTCCAATGTTGCAATTACAATAAATGAGAAAGAGAACCATATGTGTTACAAATGTAAGATATTTATTGATAATCATGAAAGTGTACATGTCCCTCACAAGCCAAGGGACTAACTTTACTTATTAAATGAAAACAAAGAAGAGCATATATATGAATAAGTAAACAAATAAAATGTGCATATAAGGATTGAGACTAGTCATTTCCTGAGAATGACTAGATCTGGATGTGTCATCTTGTCTTGCTACTACCCCGAGCTGCTTGTGTCTTTCCTAGATCTATAGTGCTCCTAGCTCCTACATCTAGAAATAACAATGATGTTAGAGCAATTCTCTTTAAGTAATGAAAGATCTCAAACCTTACATGAACACTTATGCATGTATAAATTGATCTCTAAATGCATTAAATAAGCATGCAAACCTTGGATTTCTTGGAAAAAAACTAAGTCATCAAACACATCCAAAATATGCATTTATTTTTCTAACTTGTTTGCTTCATGTGCAAATTTAGGACAAGTCTTATTACTATTATGATTCAGTTAAATACAACATGCAGAGTAAATGTAGATCCCACGAGGGTAGAGCTCAGCATGTTTCCCTCTGATGTTTTAAGAGGAATGTGAAATTAAGCAACTTGATTAAAGATATATATGTTATTAATGCATTAAATCAATATGGAATCACACCAGTTGGTCAACTTTCATTATCAGATTCAAAAGATGCATCAAGTTCAATTATGCATCTCTTAAATAATAAGGGAGCAAGTGAGCCATGTTTTAACTTTGGTAGTGAATAATAAGCTATGAGTAAGCCATGCAATGAAAAGTGTAGTAAAAAAAAAAAGGAGCAGCCTCACATGCATTAATGAAATCATATGCTAACAGGAATCATGAAACCTGGAAGAAAGGCATTAAGCAATAACAAATGTAGAGGATCAAGAGTAGTGACAGAGGTCCATGCAAGACATAACCCATCATAGTCACAAGCCTCTAGGGTGGAGGAAGAGTAATGCAAAGAGAAATGGTTTTGAGAGCTTTAAACACAATAGTTCTACCTCAATCTTACAAATGAGAAGTTGCAACAAAATTTATACACAAGGTGCCCATCTATGCTACTTAACTAAATGTGCAAATGAAATGTGATCTCATGGAATGCTATTATTAGTGGATATGCTCATAATCTTTCATGTAGGGGTTTGGTCATCATAAATGATCCAACATGGATCAAGATTGCATGCCAGAAAGCAAGAAACCAAGTTTAGAATGATAAGAATCAATTCCTTGAGAACAAGTATACATAACAGTGATATGGAGAGGCAATGTAATCAAAAAAGAATTCCACAAAATAGAACATAGCATTAAAGAAGCAGTGAGACATAATCCCTAAAGGATCACAACGTTATATGATGTCAATGTTACATAAAAGAACACCATTGAAATGCATGTATCCGAGGAGATACCTGATAACAACCAAGAAATTAGGATAGTCCATATAAGCAAATTTGTTTTCATGTCATACAAGACAACAACAAAGAAAAATGTTTTTTTACTTTATTGAAGGAAAACAAGAGATGGTCACAAGAGATTGCATCTCAAATGAAGAAGAAAGGAAGGGTAGTAAATCTTTCCAACTTCCTTGTTCAGTGTCACATCATGATCAACCACAACTTTCATCTACATTTTCTTGAGTTGCTCAGACCCAAGGATTACCTCCACAAGTGATATGTGTAGTGGACAATAACTTTATTGATGGAAATGGGGGGAGTGCTCAAGTTTCACAACTTACAAGTGTAACTTTTAATGGGCATGATGAAAAGGAAGTAAAGAAATATGCCTTTAATTGATACAAAAGAGGGAGGATTCCAATGCATCTTGAAACTTGAGAACACATGAATAGACTTTGAAGCATATTAAAGGAAATACTTGAAAAAGAGAAAATCTTTTATGCACCAATGTCAGATCTTAGTGATCTCCTTTGTGATAAGTCCATGTTGTCACATAAACATTAATAATCATATGGTTCAACTGTCCAAATGAAGATGGATATATGCAATTAACCACATGGAAGCAAAACACATCAAGCAATGCTTATGCACTATCACATCAAGATAGAGGTAAGTACTTCCAGTTTATTTTGTTCCTGTAAAAAGCAATGTGTGCATCTACATTAAATAAACAGTGGTTTCAATACATGGGAAATTCTTTGGATGCATGAGCATAATCTATTGAACACTCAACTGATGAAGAGAAACATGCACAAGATATGTTTTAAGTCTTAACATATCAGTCAATCAAAAGCACTCCATGCAAGAGTAGCTCATGGTTACAAAAGTTCTAAAACCCTATAACAATGTTCATGCCCAATCATATCATGATGGAGATATATTAGAAAACCACTTGGGGTTTTTTCTCGCACAAAAAATTGTATGATGAGAAAAAATAAAACAACAAAAGGCAGATCTAGTTTTTTAACTAAGTTGACTTTCACAAATGGAGGAACCCATCTAGGTTATCATAAATTCCAAAAATCAAAGGAGAATTGTATAGAGTTTTTGTTTTCAAAAGGAACACTCAAATCAAAACCCATTTCATTCATTATTGGAGGCCATGACTAAGTAAATTTGTTTTTTGCAAAATATAGAAAACTCATCTGAGCTTTATCAAAAAATGAAAATACAAAGTGCAAGGGGTTGTTGTTGTTTCAGTTGATGACTCTCATAAAATCTCATTCACATTATGATCTTGCACAATCCTATCATAATAAACTAAAAATGCAAGGGTTTAGTTCAATTTTTCATGGCTATGACTTGTAAAGGTCTTTTCATCACAAAAACACCAAAACCCACTTGGGGGTTTTTCTAGAAATACAATCTTACTACAATTTGAAGGAAAGTCACTTGGTTTTTTACACATAAATTGCAATTATAGACATGTCCCAAGTTTACATGTCCATGGCCGCGGTTTGGAAATTCAAAATGACAGAAACCCACTTGGGGTTTGAGCTTCAAAAGTCTAGTATGGTTCTTTTAAAGGAAAGTAACAAATATGAGAGCCTATTTCATTCTTTTTTACTTCTATAGGAGAAATGAAAAACACAAAAAAACCCTATTCCATCCTCAGGCCGCAACCTCAATTGTTATGATTTCTTCAAAACAATAGCAAAAGGTGGGGTTTTTCTTCTTTCAATGTAAAATGTAGAAGGAAAAATAAGAGTTTTTGCTCTAACTATCAGAATGGAGGCTTGAAATAGCTTTGTTGCTCAAAATCTAAGAAGAATAGAGTCGATTCAAGGCGTACCTGGAGATTTTTGCTCACATTTTTTGCAACATTCAAGCTTTTTTTTTTTACCAAAAGCTTCATTCCAGCTTCTCATGGCTGATGTAAAAGTGGAGAAGTAACAAAAAAAGGAAAAAGAATGAAACAAAATCATCAAAATGCCCATGGTCGCAGCCTAAAACTCATAAAATAGTTGTCAAATAGATCAAAAAGAGCCATTTTTATTAAGAAAACTAACTAACACTATTAGGTTGTAGCATTACCTTGTCCAAGGTTTTTAAATAAGCACAACATGACATAGTGAAGTCATGTAGTCAATTTTATCACCCTACTCGGCCAGAAATCAAATGATGAAATTTTATCCTTCATGTTTGTCTCTTATCCTACTACATGCTAACTTGAGAGGGTATCGTTAAGCTAACATTAGTGGAATAGGTTACTCATTATTTTATTAACTCATGATAAAGAGTTCAATTTTAGTTAGACTGTAGTTTCTCATCTAAGAGTTCAAGAAATAACCATGACGATCTTGTAAGAAATTTAAGGTCATCATTCAACACAAAAGGGTTTAAATCCATTCAAGGTAAGGTAGCTTTCATTTTTCTAGAAGAGCGAACTCCAACTCATATACTAATTCTATTTTAAAGATTTCCAACATTGGGTTTTATGTCAACCATTTGTTGGATATAAGAATTATTTATATAAATATATACATATATTCCAAGATTTCTATTTATTCCAGAATATCATACAAGAGTTAGAGAAGTCAATTAATGAGTCATTCTAGAGGAGAATTACAAAATCTCTATTCTCAGGCTAACCTATAAATTTTGTCTTTAGTGCTACACTAATATGCAAAGACTTAGGAAAAATCAAATAAAGATTCATTTGTCTAAGAAAAAATGTAGATAATTCTTTTTGTATCTATTTTCTTTATCTTTTATTCAATTATATCATCTATATAGCCTAGTGGTGCTTGCAACATATCAATTTGGTATAATATTTACACACAGATGACAAAGCAAAGACACTTCAACTGATTCTAAAAAAATGTGTGCCTGTGTATAGATGTGACACAATAATTGGGTGACCCTTGTGTTGGAAAAACAAGGATAGACAACTAAGAAGTGGGGGGGGGGGGTGAATCAATTGTCATAGAATATTAAACTTTTCAATCTTTAATAAACTTAATCTCAAATCTGATGAATGAACAATAAACCACAAACAATTAACACATCAGAAACATAGAGAACACCAAGATTTTTTTTACGTGGAAACCCTGTTAGGGGAAAAACCACGGTGGATGTTAGTCCATAATATTATAGACCTTGTTAAAAGTATAATGAAAATGATAATGGGAATGCACATGCATTTAGACACACTGCCTAGAGCTCATTGCTAAAATACAAGAGGGCTCATTGCCAAACACTACACAGTAATTTGGATTAGATCCATAGGATGTGAACTAAGAAAATAACTTCTACACAAGCCTAGTTACAGTTCCAGTTAAGCACTAAAAACCTTCTTCACACTTCGCTCAACCTTCTTCTCACTCTACTTTGCAATCGAATGATTAGATCAATGTCCACACACTTTCTCTTTCTCTGGCTCTTCTTCTCTTCACACACAATCCCACACACTAACTTCACTCAACCTTCTTCTCTTATATATCTGCAACATGAAATACATCAACAACTTAGTTGGTCACAAATATAAAACATATTTACAATATCAACACAAATTTACAAATAAATTTTAATGTGAATCAAACACCATTAGCTAATATTATGATGAGACCCAAAACAATATTATCGAGAGTTCCAAACACTCAAATTTTGATCTTTAAGGAACCACAACATGTTACCACCATCATGTCGGCCAAGAACATGAAAACCCCAACATACACTAGAAAAATCTTCAACCTTGAGCACTCTGATCAATGCAGACGTACAAAAAGAATAGAGAATGATCTAGAAGCATCCACAAACAACCAGAACTAATAGAGAAGCATCTACAACAACAAAAATTATTTGGTAGATGAACTAGACACTCTTAGCAATAAGCCATTTAGTCCACAACAACTGATATTCAATGTATAGAAAATAAAATACATTTATGACCTTCACTGCTCCATAGGAAACCAACAACTTTTTCTTTAACAATTTTATCAATATCCTCGACATATACAACCTTCAATTCAATAATGATAATAGTTTTGACATCAATGACAACCACATATCAGCAACACAACCACAACACCCAACACCCTATTATTTTCCATAGCTTGTTGCACTGTTCACTTTGACTATTACACTATGCTCACTTGCTATTTCTACTTTAGAAAACTCAATGGTACAAGTAGTGATCAACACTTCTCAGCTTCTAACTTGCTTTAGCTACATTTCCTCTAGTTCTCACTTAATGACCATACACATCATTCAAGCTAGCTTTCTCTTCCTCCATCAGTCAAACCCAAAAACGAAGCTAAAAGAAAATGATATATTTTCACAATTTCTCCTGTGAATGAACTCCCTTCATTCCAAGAAACCATTGTGAATGCCCACGAAATATCTCACCAAAGAATAAATAGTTCACTCAAGCTATCTCCCCCATAATTAGAAAAAGTTGAGATACCTTACTCAATTTCCTCCATGATCAATGAGGATTTTTTATTTTCTTAAAATAAAACTAATGTTTTACTTCTTGAATTATCTTTTCAAATTATTTTGTTGTGGTATAATTTTACCCAAGAGAAATTATTAACAAAGAGAAAACAAGAATATCTATTGATGTAAAAAAAAATTGAGCTTTCTAATATAGCCCCCTTGATATAAAATTTTATTTTCATATTGATAGGAACATTAAGCATTAGTATTTAAAATAGAATGCCTTTAAAATATAATTTACTCGCCCTTATATATTGCATAAAGATTATTATTTTATTTATTTATAATATGTAAGAATTTGATGACTTTCCTTAAATAAGAACATTATAAGTAATTTATTTATTTTTCTTTATATAAATACATGTTTGATATTATCGATATATATATATATATATATATATATATATATATTAAGTTCAATTCTTTTACACTAGATCAATTATTTAAATATTTTTGAGAACCATTTAAATATTCACCAATTGTCGATCCAAAATTCAAGATCCTTTAAAGATTATTTTTAATTTTTAAATTCAAAATAAATACTAAGGTGATGCTACATGACCATCAACGTAGGCTAGGTGATCTTAACTCCTAGGGTCGACCTTGCTATTTACCTGACAATTCTAGACTTGTAGTTCCAATCCCTACTCAAATGATAGTCTCAACGTACAATTGGGTTTTTAGATGGCACTAGACTTCTCTTCCATTACTCCTCATACCTGATGATACTTTTCCTCCCCCCTCAAAGGCATTATTTCTTGCAACTAGTAGGTTAGAATCAAGTAGTTAGTTTGAAATCCTGTTACATCTTAGCATTTGCATCTATGTAAACATTAGAACATCTATCAAATGAACTTAATTAAACCAGTTGTATATACATTTTATATCTCCATTTGACAAGCCAAGTAACCACACACACACACAAACACATATATATATATACATTCTTAAGAAACAACATCAATATTCTAGGGCACAATACCAGAATATCTAGGGAACAACATCAAAATAGCTAGGGCACAAGTGGGATGTAACACAAAATATATTTTTCACAACTAGTCAGAGAAAGTAGGAGATGGACAAATATGATTGGTATGGTTGTCCATGATTTCATCATTTTTCTCTAAGGTCTCATTCTCTTGTGTCATACTATCTACCCTAGTAGGAGTGCTTTCAAGAGGTTCATCACATTCCAAGATTATATTTTGTAAAGTAACTTTATCACAAATACGGGAGGCTTTAAGGGAAGGACAACTATGATTTTCATTTTTACTAATGGTTGGATCCTCTTGTTCAAATAGACCTTTCCAAATGTTAGGGACATTAGGAAGGAGAGATATGATGCTATAACTCTCAATAATTGGATCACTTAATACTGACATATCCTCTTCAAAAATGTCTTTTTCATGATTGTTCACAATTATATCCTCTTTCACAAAATCCTTCTTATAAGTAGGGGAGGTGTTAAGAAATTCTTCAATGATCTCATCTTCTTGTTTCCTAATATCTTCCAAAGAGGGAGGAGGAGAGCGACAATCAAGACTCAATGATTGTATCTTCTTTCACCAAGATACCTTCGTCACTAATAGGAAGGTATCGAGAGAATAACATTTATGATTGTTATGATTGTCTATGCTTGCATCCTCTTGTAATTTGTCATTCTTACACATTCGATAGATACTAGGAGGGTATCCAACATGTTTTTTAGAGGTTTTTTTTTTTTTTCCTAAAATATGCTCATGAGTATGAAAATAGAATCATACAAACCATGTAATACTCTATGAACACTAAATTCTTGAAAAGAAAACATGCTAACATGAAAAAGTAAGCTATCTAAATTATGAAATCCTTTCGAAATAACAACTATCCTATAGATTTGAAGATTGTAAATACTTAAATGATTTTTGAAATGTTTTAAAAATTACTACACTATTGTGCATGATTTGACCTAAATACATGCACCATAGAAAAAAGTACCCTTTGCTTGAAATGGGATTAATTCATGATAAAATGGACTTAATGATATCTTAATCTAGTGTCATGAGGCATTTTATGCATCCACACTAGGTCTTGGACCCTTGTGAATTGAATAACATGCTTTTATTGACGTCTTGTAAAGGTGTTGTAAAGTGTTGTAAAGGACTTTCACACCTTTCTAGACTTAATGAACCCATTTCTCCCTAATTCAACATTATAAAACATATTTAATTGCATCTTCACATCAATCTAGAAGGCTTGTAAAATAAACTTAATGGTAAACTAGTGTTGTAATGTGTCTTAAACATTCACATTGGTTCTTATGCCTTCCTATGTTGTGTGGACTTCATTTTAATGTTGTAAAGTGTATTTAATCACACTTTCACATTGAATTATGTGTCCCAATCCCTAATTTACCTTTACATCATCACTAATTGGCCCCTATTAACCCATATTGTGCATCTTGAGGCTTAAATTGATCAAATACCCAACAAAGTTGCAATTTAAACCTTATTTAATTATCTCTTGACATCTTAGATGTTAGATTGGCCCCTATGGGACCCATTAACCATACATGGTGAATCAGTCCCATCCAGGTGGGACCCATTCACCATGGGTGGCGAATGAGTCCCATTTGACCCATTTTGACCTTTGTGCAGGAAGAAAGTGAAATTTAAGTTTAATTTTATTTAATGTCAGCTTATGATGAGGTATTAATAGATAAAATAGGTGAATTTCCTATAAATATAAGTATTTTAACCATAATTCATATCTCTTATCATCCAATCATCCATCATTCTTCCATCTCAAGTCAAGCAACTTAGGGTTTCATCATTTCAGGTCATCAAAGACATCAGTTTTTAGACATTCAAGGGCATAATAATCATGTTTTGCTACAAAATTTCAAGATAAAACATCATGGCAAGGTAATAAACTCCATTTTTGCATGTTTCATTCCATTCTTACATCATTTTGGTATAATTACCTAAAAGGGGTTTGACCTTGAAGGCAAATCCCCATGCCCTAACATCCAATTTTTCTCTCTCTTGTCTTGTGTGTTTACAGATTTAGGACTCTTGGAAGCTTAGAAATCATTGGAGATCAAGTTGCAAGGTTGCTTAAGTCGTCTCCTCATTCAATAAGTCAAAATATCAATAAAAACTCATTTTCAAGCTCAAAAATCAGAGTTTCAAAAGCAGACACCTAGAGAAGTCTAAAGTGTGGACCGAGAGCTCTAGATTCCACCTTTGAATATTCAAAAAATCAAAAGTGGAATAATTCCCCATGGGTGGAAAATGAGGCCCACTTCTAGGTTAGTTTTGGGTTTTCTACATTTTTAGATACCCTTTTGTTAGAAATAAGTTCTGACCCAATTTTGGAAAATTGGGACAGATTCGCCCAAAATGGTGAATGAGTCCCACCAAGCCTAAAAATTAGTATCAAAAGCATTTTAGAAGCCATTTCTAGTCTCCATCCATGTTCTAGGTACACACTTTTAGTTTTATCAAGTTCTATTGTAATTTTTATTCATTTCTAGTCCATTTCTGCATAACACAATGTGTTTTCAACAAGTCACATTTCTTACGTTTTACATATTTAATCAATCAGCTTCATTGTTTCATTGCATCTAAAACATTACATTTAGTCTTAAAAAATCACACAATCCTTTATTTGAGTGAACTACTTAGATTTTGGTGGGGTTTATCTCTCTCCTTTTAGGTGAAAGATCCTAAGAGTGCAAGAGTAGCCTATAAACCTCATGCCCAAAAATCTACGGTTGATTTTGGTGAATCGGCTTTTTAGAATACTTTCTTATTTGATTTGGAGTCTTTCATTATACATCTAACTTGCATTTCTCTTGCATTAGGACTTACATGAATTCATTTGCATGCTAGGTTTCAATTTTTTCATTCATAGAAAAGTGCATTTAGGTTGCATTTTTAACCTCTAAATTCATTGTAATTTTTTGAAATTCTACATTTTTAACTGAGGTTTGCATCATAGAATTTAGAAAACATCAAAATCACTCAAAATTTTCTATTTGTTTTTAAAAAGTCCATATTGGGACTCATTCGCCACCCTGGGCGAATAAGTCCCTTTTGACCCTTAAAACTGCCCTTAACAAAACTGAAAACCCAAATTTTCAGCTTCTTTTTGGTGCCTTTTCCTACCTATATTGATTAGTTTCATTTTTGTAACATTCATTTAATTAGATATAGCTTAAAATAGTTCATTTCATGTATCGTTTAATTTCATGTTTGCATTCACAACATTTCATTTTCAAATTGTTGCATTGTGTAAATAGAAAATTAGCTTACTTAAAAACTAAAAATTGCATTTCCTTTTAAGTCATTGCATTGTACTTTCTTTCATTTTTCATCATAGCATGTTTTCTTTCAAAATATGTTGCTTTTATTTCATTAATAGTGGATTGTATAAGTACAAAATTCCCTCTTATGAGTTCACTTTTGATTACCACAATGAGGACTTTAAGAAACATGTTCAAACCATTGGTATAATCCTTAATCTTACATTGCCTATTGGTGAGAATGGTAGTGTAGACAATCATAACAATCATACTTGTTCTTCTCCTGATGTCTCCCCTATTGGTGGCAGAGGTATCTTAGTGCAAGAAGTTACAAGCCTTGAGGGTCTTGATTGTCCATCTCCTTATTCCCCTTTGGATGATGTTAAACAACAAGAACATGAGATCATAAAGACATTTCTCAATATCACCTTACCAAGTCTCTATGGCCATGACAATCAACCCTGCCCATCTCCTAATATACCTCCTCAATGTATAGAGGATAGGTTGGTGTTATAAAACATCCCTATTAAGAATCATGAAACCCTTAATCCTCCCTTCCCTATTGCTCCTCCCATTTTGGAAATTCTATTTGAACACCATAGTGGTCCTTCTCTTGTTGTCTCTCTCACTTGTGATGAAGCTACCTCAAACTTGGATGAATATATTACAAGCTCTCCTAGTAAGGAAGATAGTATGGTACAAGATAATGAGACCTTAGAAACAACCCACAATTAAATAAATTCTTCTTCTCCCCTCCCCACTATCCATAATAAAACACATTCAACCATTAATAGCTCCCTTAGTGGTGATGAAGTTAGTTTGGATGAACCAAGCCTTAATTATCAAGAACATGAGGTTTTTTGTTCTCATAAACACTTTCCTTCTAGGGAGAATCTCATTATACAAGGCAAAGATAACATTGATAATCATATTATACCCTTGAAAGGAGGTGAAGCATCTATGTTAGACTCTCATTCACCAAAGGATGTTAATATTATTCAACATCAACTCATCCTTTACCCACCATCACATAAACCTTTGCTTAAACCTGATTTTACTCTATATCCACCTTCACACAAACAAAAACCTCAACATAAACCTGAATTCACCCTCTACCCACCTCAAACTAATGATTTGTAGCAACTGAGTTATAATACTATTGCTCATACATATAACACTCGAAATAATCCACAACCACCACAACCAACCCCACCCTATTTACCTTTACCCAATCCGCCTAGTGCTCCTTGATTCATCCCACACACAAAGGAGTATGATCTTTTTGAAAAATTAAAGAATACTCTTGCAAATATTTCCCTTTGGGATTTACTTTAGAACTCACCAAATTACCACAATATTTTTCAAATAGCCTTAAAAAAAATTGCAGTTCCTCCTGGTACAACTCTAAATGATGTAGTAGCTTTAACCCATCAAATGAATCAAAATAATCTAGATATTACTTTCCATCAACATGAGCTCCCTCCTTTAGAGTAATGAAAACAAAATGAAGATTTCATGATCATTGCTCAATACAATCAGACAAGGATAAAGAGAACCCTTATTGATAATGGTTCGTCCCTTAATGTGTGTAGTGTGATTCTCCTTGATAAATTGGGTATTGAAAAGTCACAAATAATACCTAATTCCATCTCTATTTGAGGATTTGATAATACAACAAAGCAACCACTTGGTGTAATCACTTTTCCTATTATAGTTGGGGTGGCTACTTTGAAAAATCCTATTCATGTCATGCCTTATGATTTGTCATATAATCTTCTTTTAGGAAGACCATGGATTCGTGAGATGAATGCGGTGGCTTCAACACTTCTTCGTATAATGAAATATGTCTATATAACAATAACATTTATCAAGTTGAAGTAGATCCTGAGCCTTAAAGTTTCTTGCAGCTTGAAAAAGGAGCTACAAGTCCTCTGAAAACATTGATTCCAATATCCAATATAGACCCTCTTGAAATAGAACAAAATAATGAGGAATCAGTCTCTAAATTTTTTGGTGATGATTGGGGATCCTTAGAATGAACATCATCATTTATGGGTGAATACATAATCATGCAAAAGAAAGATGAGAAACAAGAACACCCAACAATAATGTCAACTCACAACTTGGATGATCTTTTGAATGCATCTACCTCAACCACTTTATACAAAGATACAAACTACACAATAACCTTTGACGAACACAATGAACAACAACTCAATTCCAAATCAATGAAAAAGCTTTATGGAAAAGGTTATGACCTTATGAAACAACTTGGATATAGTGGAAAAGGATGTGGTGCTTGAGAACAAGGTATCTACAACCCTATAGAGCCTAACACACAATAAACAACTCATGGTATTGGTTATGGTCCTTTGATCAAGATCAACAAACTTTCACTCAACATCAACAATATCACACAACATACTCCTAAATCAACCTTGACCATCATACATCCTGAACCTATTGACACTAGTGGTCTTGAACATTATCCTTTACCACACATGAAGCAAATTCCTACACCTTTTCTTAATGTCAATAGCATCTCACAAAAAACTCATGATTTGAATTCGTTAGATTTTATATCCTCCCATAATGGAGCAAAAAAAATCTTGCAATCTAAAGAGTCTTGCATAAGTATGACATTTACTACTAAGAAAGATGTATCTTTGAAGCCAACCACAAGACTAAATTCTCCTCTTGATCAAGTGGGAATCTTGTTGAGACTCCTCCAAGATCACTTGATCACCCTCCCTCCAAGAAATTGAAATAAATGTTATTCCAAGACTTCATTTTGTGCATAGAATCTATTCATGATCACTCCAATAATTAATTTCATGCTTTGAGTCATAAAATCCAACATTTTTCAAGAGTTCGCTATGCTTCCCTATGTGGGGGCACCAAATTCCTCTAATTTCTATTGATTTTCACTCTAGCATGCATTTCATTAATCATTTTGGCTCACCCTTGTCCTGCACTAAGTGGGGGCAAGGGGTTCGATAGCCTTGTCCTTGTATGTCACTTGCCATTGCCTCTTTTGGCTAGTCGTTAACCTTTCATGAATCGATAAGAGCAAGCTTTGGATGTGTACAACATGCCTTAAGTTGGTTCACATATGACGTACTTCCCTTTTTCATGACATGGCTTACCAAAAACATATGACTTGGCATAAGGATTTTTGAGTAATCTCTGATGTCTCCTTCTTCTACTTGAAAGAAATTGCTCATAGTACTAGTGTTTGCAACTACTTTAAAGTGGGAGTATACACCACCACTCACATTTCATTGTGTGATTTCTTTCTTCTTGCAATGCATCCTTCTCTTGGTGGAGTCACTGGGCTTGATTCCCTCCAAGAGCGTGATACTTCTTTTGACTTATCCTCTCTTGGGGACATTGAGCATGATGTTCCCTAAGATGAGACCTTGCATGAACTAAGAAAAATCCCTTTGAGCAATCCTTACATTATTGTGCATTAACAATGTCTTTGAGTGTCAAGCATATGAATTTTTGCTTACCTCATAGAGATTGAAAACCATTTTCCTTTGTGGCACCTTATTAAAGTTATCGAGAGGTATAAGTTTGGTATGGTTAAGTAGGAAGCCCATCCAAAGACATGACTTTCCCCATAGCCACCTATGTGTTTGAGTGCATACCAACTAGTGTATGTATCTTACCTTTTGGGATTTCTCACCCCGTAGACAATCAGAAGCTTTGTGGCCCCAGAGTGAGTATGTTGAGGACTTCTCACCCCATGGATGATCTGAAGTTCTATGGCCACATAGTGACTATATCTTTTCCACCTCGTCTTTCTTTCCTTTAGTTCTTTCCATTGCATGATTATGTATCTTGATGGTTTGACTTATGATCTTGGATCCTGGGGTCTTGGCCACCTCCTTTGATTTTTTTCATTCTTTTTCATCTACATCTGGACATTTGGATCTCTCTTGAATGTCTACTTTAGTGTGAGTTTGAAGCAAATTCATCCTCTCACTAAAGTGGGGGCTAAATGCACTGTAGAAAAAAGTACCCTTTGCTTGAAATTGGATTAATTCATGATTAAATGGACTTAATGAGATCTTAATCTAGTCTTGTGAGGAATTTTATGTGTCCACACTAGGTCTTGGACCCTTGCAAATTTAATAGCGTACTTTTATCGACGTCTTGTAAAGGTGTTGTAAAGTGTTGTAAAGGACTTTCACGCCTTTCTAGACTTAATGAACCCACTTCTCCCTAATTCAACATTATAAAACATATTTAATTGCATCTTCACATCAATCTAGAAGCCTTGTAAAATAAAATTAATGGTAAAATAGTGTTGTAATGTGTCTTGCACATTCACATTGGTTCTTGTTGATGAGAGGCTTAGGGATATTTTCATTTAAATCATTTTATGTTTAAAAGACTTGTTATTTTTGTTAATTAACATGACTAGCAGTAGACTATAGACTAATATATTTACTTACTTTTCTTTATGTTTGGATAATTTGGTAGATATATTTGAGGTAATGGTTTATGTTAAATGTGCTACTTTTATAATGAAATTAATGAGTTAATTATGTAGTGTTAATCTTTTACTACCATAATTGGTATCCTTTTCTTAAGGGTTTTATTCAGGGTATTTAAAAGACTAATGATGAAGTTAAACTCCCTATTTAATGAAGGAAGATAATCACGTCATTGATTAGCCCAACTGGATGATGAATCACTCAAGTCCAAATCAGCTTCTTTGTAGTCAATTTAGGAACTTCTACTCCCGGTGTCGATCTGGCATATTTCTCTATGTTTATTCTCGGTCCTATTTTAGTTCTTCTTTAGTTTTATTTAAATCTTTAGTTTAGATGCCTTGAATCTTGGAAGTTACATGCCATGTTGTGAACTCAATAAGGATATAGTTATAAATACCCATGTTTTGATTTTAGATAGGAGTTATATAATTTTCAACTAGAAATCTTGTAATGGTTACAATACTCTATTCTGCATCCTAATTTGACCAATTTGAATGAAGATAAGAAGTTAACTTGAATCACTATGTTAAGAGATCTTACCTGAGGAAGAGCAAGGCTCGCTCAACCAAAGGAATTGATCTTGTTTGGTATTTTCTAAGTTCATGTTATTTTTGTTCATTAATATTAAAGTGTTAGATGTTAGAACTAGAATGTTAAGTTAGTTTGAATTGCTTTCAGTAATTGTATTTTAATCACTCTTAAGTGTAGTTTATCATAATTAGAATGGTTTGTTAGATTCAATGAAAGGTTTATTAAGATAATCAGATTTAGATGTTGTTTGCAAGAATTAAGTTTGGTAATTATCTATTAAAGCAATGATGGGAACTTATGAAAAGATGGAATTGAAATTTGTTGGAAATTTATTCATGGAAATTAGTATTTATGTTTTCTACATTAATCATTATTTCCTTGAAATTCATTTTTTTCTTTAAATTAGTTTTTATTTTCCAAAAAATCTTAAAATATATTTCTTTTAAAAGTAAATTAGAATTAAATTTGGATTTTGAATTTTGGATTAAGAATTAAGATAAATGTTAATCTTTTCCATGAATCAGTCTCAATCAAGTTAAATGAAGTCAAAAATAAGTTGACATAATTTTAAAATTAGGAAGTAAGATAGAATTAATCCTTAGGAATTAGTCACTAAAGTTTAGCTCTTGAGAGCTCCCGAAAACTCTTAAAGGAGTTGAATTGACACTGAAAGTCACTGTTTATAGTGCAAATCCCCCAAAAGTTCATAACAAACATCCTTATCACATATAGCTTTGAGACACACCCAGATCGATAATTAATTAACTAAATGATGCAATTTGTGATATCAATAACCTTGCCCATCATTTTTGGCATCGTTGTTGGGGATTTATAAGATCTAGATATTTAGTGTGAAGCCTTAGTGTTGATAAGGAAGATAGATCTAAATTGTGGATGAGACAAAATAGAGACCATATAGGGAGGTTTCTTCCACGAAACATTGATTTTCAAAGAAATATTGATTTTGATCAGGAACAAGACATTCAACAATACCAAATCGAAGATCAAGAAGATAATCAAGAACATCCAATTGAAAATCAAGAAGAAATGGGTGACCAACCAATACGTCCCCTAGAAAATAGGACCTTTTCATATCCTATAAATCTTGAAAGACAAATTGGTGAGCCTCCTATGAAGAATATTTCACCCTCAGTCTTACCTACCTTTAGGGGAAAGACTTCAAAAGATCCTGATCAATTGCTTTTTGAGTTCAAAGTTTTGTGCTAGACCTACGATTACACAAATGATAACCAGAAGTTGAAGTTATTTCCTTCTACTTTGAAAGAGTCATCTTTACGATGGTTGATGGGTTTAGGACCAAGAACAATTGGAACTTGGAAGCAAATGGAAATTGAATTCTTGGAAAAATACCAAGATTACTATTAAGGGATAGGAAGGAGGAATTGTTTTGAATCACAAAAATGGAGGATGAAAGTTTAGAGGATTATGCTGATAGATTCCAATTTGTGCATCAAAGGTGTACTAATGGATTGGATGGTGAAATTAGTAAAACAAATTTCCTAAGAGGAATTGATGACGAATAATGAGAGTCCTTGAATCTTATGGGGAAGGGAGACATTAACAAGCTTTCCTTGGATGATATTGTTGAGATATGTAGAAAATACTCTAGAACTAGGGTAGGGACTAGAAACTCTAGAAGAAACAAGACGCATACAATGGATGTGTCAGAAGTAATGGAGGAATTAGCAAACATGAAGACTGATTTACTTCTTCATCTCAACATACAAGGAGATAAGAAGAACATTAAACCTTTGTGGATTTATTGTTCCAAGTGTAGGGGAAAACACCTTTTAAGAGAATGTCCATTGAATCATGTTGAGATTTGTGAGATTTGTGAGAAACAACACTCAACAAGTTCATGTAATCTTTTGGTTGGGATTAAGAGAAATTTGAAGAAATCACCTTTGGTAGAGGAAGAGCTCAATTATGTTGGCTAGAGCCCTCAAAACATAGGGTACAATGCTAATCAACGACAATATGGTTCCACATCTAACTAGAATTAGAACCCTTGGAAAAACTAGAACCAATGGATCCCTCCATATCAACCAAAACCACCTACTTATTGGGGTCAACCTGAATGGATGAATCCCCAATGGAACCAGTCACAATGGCAAGCTAATCAATAGCCATAGTGGAAATCAAATCAACCCTCATGGCAACAAAATCATATGTGGTTCCAAACATGGAAAAATTAGGGGGAAAAACATCCTTGGGGACAAATGCCTCCAACAATCAATGCCCCTAATCATCCTAATGACCAGGTGAACCAACCTCAATTTCCAACTCAACTAGTTGCAAATATAGGAAATACACATAATGATGCTAATGAAATTTAGTTAAGAAATCAAACTATTCAATCTACACCAGTAGAGAAAGTTCAAGAAAGTGGGGAAGATAATGAGAATTCAATAGAAAAATAGGACTTGGAGGAAGAACAACCTATCAATTAGGCACCTTACCCTAAGAGAAGAAGGAATAAAAATTCACCCCTAAAATCTCTCAACCCAATTACATGAATGTATTTGATTCTCAACTTCTTCAAGAGTTGAAGATTAACATTGAAATACCACTGTTATAGGCCATTAAAGATATGCCAGAGATAAATCAGTTAGTTAAATCCCTTTGCATGAAAACTCCAGGGAGGAAAAATAAATTACCTTCCACAATTCAAATAGGAACAAAACTCATTGATGTGTTATCAGGAAGATTACTTCCATAGAAATATAATGATCCTAGTAGTCCTGTAATAACACTAAGTATTAATAGAATAGAGATATCCAATTTTCTAATTGATCTAGGAGCTTCCATAAATGTTATCACATTTGATATTGTTGAAATGTTAGGAATGAAAACTATTCATAAAAAAAAACTCTTTTATAGTTAGCCGAACAATCTACTACAAAACCTGAAGTATCATAGAGGAAATCATGGTCACCATTGACACATCGAATTATACAAATGACTTTTTGGTCCTTAAAGGCTAAAAGAAAGATTTTGGTTATCCAATAATATTAGGCAAACCATGATTAGCTACTGTCGGTTCATTAATAGATTGTAGATCTTGAAGTATGATCATTTAAAATGGTCAAAAACAAAAAGAATTATCACTCTACCCACTAGCACAACCATCAATTCAATTGAATACTCAACTTTGGGTTGATGAGGATATAGAATCAAAAGGTGATCAAATTGTTGAGTTAGCTATGGTTACCTTAGTTGAACATATTGAAGAGTTTGGAGAACAAAAGACTACTCCTAAAAAAAAAATTCAATTGAGAAAGGAAATTTTCAATCAACTTTGCATCAACAACACTCTTGTCCTCTAAATACACTTGTTGAAAATTCCCTAGATTCTAACAAAGGAACTAAGGAAATTCAAGTAGCTAGAGACAAACCTCTCAACATCAATTCATATTTATCTCCAACACAAGAAAAATAATTGAAGGAAACTTTAGAAAAACACATTGAAGCATTTGCTTGGGAGTATATGGATATGAGAGGAATTCATCCTTCAATTTGTAGTCATCACATATAAACCGAAGATGTAAGACCAATCAGACAAGGTCGAAGGTGAATCAATCCTGTTATTCATGACATTGTTAAACAAGAAATAGAAAAGTTGCTCAAAATAGGATTCATTTACCCAATATCAGATAGTTAGTGGGTTTCTCCATTGGTTATTGTACAAAATAAAAATAGTAAATGGCGAGTGTGCATATATTATAGTGAATTAAATAAATCCACAAAGAAGGACCATTTCTCATTGCCATTCATCGACCAAGTACTTAATAACCTAGTAGGAAACAATTACTTCTCTTTTCTTGATGGCTTTAATGGATACAAGCAGATCCAATTAGCTCTTGAAGATCAAGACAAAACTAATTTTACCTATCCTTGGGATACATGCACTTATATAGTCTTACCATTTGGATTGTGTAAAACACCATCCACTTTTCAAAGAGTAGGCCTTGCTATCTTTGCAGATTTCACCACTTCATGCATTAAAGTATACATGGATGACTTTACTGTTCATGCAAAAACATCTAAGGAAGCCCTTAAAAACTTAGAGAATGTTTTGCAGTGATGTAAAGACCATAGGTTATCCTTAAATCATGATAAAAAATCAATAATGATGACAGAGTGTATTGTTCTGGGACATCACATCTCAAAAGAGGGAATAAAAGTAGATCCCGAGAAAGTTGAGATCATACAAAATATTGAAATCCCTAAGAACCAAATTGGTATTCGAAGTTTTCTTGGGCATGTTGGATATTAAAAAATATTTATAGAAGGATTTAGTAAAAATTTTGGACCCTTATTTACATTGCTCAAGAAAGAAGAGCAGTTTGTATGGATTGAAGATTGTCAAAAATCTTTTGAGACAATAAAAATATCTTTAACAACTTCTTTGATCATTAAAGGACCTATTTGGGGAGAACCATTTCACATACATGACGATGCATCCAATCTGGCTATTGGAGTAGTGTTAGGACAAAAATATGACAATGATGTCATTCATGCAATTTATTATGTTAGCAAAAATTTAAATCCTGTTGAAAGAAATTATACAACAACAAAAAATAAATTTTTAGCTATAGTATATGCAATAAACAAATTTAGGCATTATATTACAAGTTACAAAGTTTACGTACATATAGACCATGTTGCAATTAGATATTTTTTGAACAAGGTTGTAATAGGTGGATGGATTATTAGATGGTTACTATTGTTGTAGGAATTTGATGTTATTATCATAGATAAGCCTGGAAAAGATAATGTTGTTGTTGACTTTCTTTCCAAAATTGTATTGCAAGATGATCAAGAACCAGTGGATGGAAAATTTCTAGATGAAAATTTATTTGCAATATCAGTTCATCCACCATGGTTTGTTGATCTGGAAAATTACCTTGTAATAGGAAAGTTCCCAATTCACTTTAGTCATAAAAAAAAAGAGGTTGATTCATGAAATTTCTAGATTTCAATAGATTAATGGTCTTTTATTTAAATTGTGTCTCAATCATGTTCTTCGCAGATGTGTAGCTGAGTTAGATGTCTATGATGCAGTACACATCTTTCATCATGATCCTAAAGGAGGAAAATATTTGATGGTAAGAACAGTTCATAAGATCTTAGGAGCTGGTTACTATTGGCTATCAATGACAAAGGATGTTACATTCTTTGTTAAACACAATGATGAATGTCAATGGATGGGAAGACACACCCCAACAATGGAGATACCATTTCAGCCACAAATAGCTCTAGAACCATTTGAAAAATGGGGAATCAATTTTGGTGGACTTGATCATCAAAGCTTACACTTCTTCAACAGTCTTATGGGAAATTTAGTGAGTGGGGGACATATTGCATGTCATTGAATACCTATGGGTTTTTTATAGAAAGCCGACTCTTATTTTGGAGTTTATAGATAAGGGGAGAAAAGAAATGTAAATATAAAACATAAAAGGTGATGTGCCAAAGCTTTTACAACATTTCAAACACAAGTTATTCCTATGGTTGATATAAAGGACACATAAAGCCACAACCCCTCATTGTTGGAAAGAAAATGAACAAAAAAGGCTAACTTCAAGCACAGTGTTGAATTTTAGATCTTTCCATAGGTAGTGTTCATGAGGTCTGATCAAACATAAAAATTTCTTAGAGTAAAAGAATGATATTCCAGAAATTACGAGAACTATGTCTCCTAATATAGCATAGCATGACAGAATAACAACTTTAAGAAAAACAAAAAATTCCAATGACATATTCCAATTCTCCTAAGCTACTATCTCACCATGCAAACATAAAGCATAGAAATTTGCTACTTAAACTCTCTGAATATAGCTTGCTAGACATAGTGTTTCATTCAAAACAACAATATAAAGAAAGAAAGCTTGAAAAAGGTCATACATGCACAGTCTCAATAAATTCCCCTCAATAGTTCATGCTTTAATTAAAATTGAACTTTGAAACAAAGGTTGGATGATAATCTGAAAATTGTTTAAACCTTAATAGATATAATATGCCAGAATAAAGTAGTTCTATAACTTGCTTCTAAAAAAAAATTCTAAAATATTTAAGAAAACTAAAAAGAAACACTTCTTTTGACAAAGAAACAGTTCCTCGTAGAAAATATTACTCTTCATTTTGTCAGCACTCTCTTCTTATAGCCATTAAAAGAAAGAAACACCACCTCGGCTAAAAATTAATTGTTGCTAGATGTTGATACTTGATAGCTCTCAATCTAATTTGTAAACCCTTGGTTAGGCTGCAAAACATCTTTGCATTAACTCTTCAAATATTGCATTAAATTCTTTTAGATATTTTAAAAATAGAAGCCTATACACGATCAAATACTAAAACAACAGTCTGAAAAAAGAATCTTGCTGACTAGTCACATCATCTTGAAGCATCAACTCAATGCTTTTGTCCTGAGAAACAAGAAAAGAAAAGACAAGAAGATCTGACAATCTCCAAAAGATATTACTCTATAAAAGACATAGTCTTCCTTTGATAGAGAGATGACACATCACATGGTCTGAACCTTATGCTTTTCGAAAAATATTTTTGCAACAAATGTATGCCATCCCAACATGTGTCTTGGGCACTCCTCTAAAAAGAAAACGAGAAGGGAATGTCGTGCAGCCACCCTGTGGTGCATTTCCTGCCTTCCTTACCAGCCTTACATTATCTCAACCACTTTTGCAATTAAAAAGGAAGCCAAAAACTAGAAGGTTAGGGAAATAATAAGAAAAAACACTTCACAGTTCTAGCGACTCACAGGGGCCTTCACTTATAGAGGTACGAACCCAACTCTCTAGAAATTCCTGAAGTTTGAGGAAGGAGGAGTTTTGTGCCTGCCATTCTTCTTCAGTTGGTAATGACATACTATAGATGAGCTAGTAGGCTTGATCAAGCTGGAATTTTTTTTTGAAAGAAATGACCTCTCATCTTGCAGTAACCACTCCAAGGTGATAAAGGAAAGAAAGGTGAAAAATATTGCACTCAACCTCATCAACTATATGCACCATGCTTGAACTTGGGAGTTCTATAGTAGTTTGATCCTTCTATTTGATAGCCTCTGTAATTTGCTCCATTTTCTACACATTTCCATTTGGGGAAAAAAGGGGAGGTATCTTGTAGTTGATCAAAACATTAAATTCCTTTTTGATCTCTTCAAATCTCCTCGACAACACCACCTAGAAATCTTTACACCTTTTAACAACCTTCTAGGAGTTGACAATTTCACTAGCCTTGATGTAGGCAATTCTTCGGTCAACAATTCTGGCATCTTTTAGAACCTCATCGGAAGCCACACAAAGTCTAGAAATGAAACTTTGTGATTCTGCCACTCAAGAGTCACATACCTGCAGAACATGATCGACTATTAAGCTAATTTTCCCATTTATTTCCTGGACATCCTTCACGAATTGAAAGAAAGACCTAAGAACAAGAGTTGTAGCTATAATCCGCTCCTAATGTGAAAATACTAATCTTTTTAGCAGTGGGAGAGACCTGGCCTCTTGAGTAATAGCCAGATCTTGATTGAGCCGAGTCTCCTTAGTCTTTACATTTTCCTCTATTCGACCCTTTTCTTTGAGAATGTCTCCCAGCGTAGAGTTTATTCTTTGTACCTCTAAATCACAGGTCTGCAATGTGGACATGACCTCTTATTTTTCTAGATTCAATTTTCCCATGTCTTCCTATGCCTTCTAAACACTATCGGGAAACTAAGATTAGACATTTCCCAGCTCATTCTGTAAGTTTTCTTGAGTACTTCTATACACCGCGTTGGTTTGATGCTAGATGGTGAGATCAGATTTTAACCCATCAATTTGGGTATGTAGCCAAACCTGATAGCTGTGCACTTCTTCAAGAAATCTTGAGTCTTCCCCTTGTTTACTTTGAATCTGTATTATGCAGGCCAATGCAACATCCTTAGCCTTGAGCTCTATTTGTAATCTACCCATCGTTTCCCTTACATTTACCAACTCTGTCTCATGCTTTTTAAACTTTCTACCTAGCTTTTCACAGTTTGAATATACCACCTGCTGGGTGGTCTTAGCTAATACCACCTTATTGTGTGGACGTGTTTCAATTAGATCTAGGCTTGTCATCCAAATGTCGTAATCCTCTAGCTACATTTTCCCTTTCGAATTGGCCATGAGTGGTGTCATGGTGTTTATCAAGAGAGAATTTTTCTCCTCGTAACAAGCTTTGATCTTCTTAGTAGCTGGCAACTCAGCATTTTTCATAAGCCACCTTTGTTTAGCATTTCGTCAAGCCATCTTTGTTGCATTGAAATGATCCTGGAGGGTTTAAGGAATGTCGATGTTCTATGTTGCAATAGGGGCATGGATAGGGAAAAAAAAGAGGGTAACATAGGGGGAGACCTTAGATGTATGAGTATGGGTAGGGGAAAAAGGGAGCATTATCATGGGAAAGGGTGACACACCCAGCTAAGACTGATTAGGGGATTTTTCGGTAGAGGTAAATAGAGACATGGGCAGGCAGAAAGGTGTTTTCTTGGAAGTTGTTAGGTCAGGAGTAGGGGTTAATATGGATATTTTAGCTCTTTCAAGAGGGGCCCTTGATAGGGTGAATAAAGAGTCAGCAACAGTCGAGACGCATCTTGCTCGTTCAACGTTCAGGGTAATCTCAAGAATTTCATTTTGCATAGGAAAAGATGTATTCAGGACTATTAAGTCAAGGCCTGGGGACAAATAATTCCTTTCCAAGGGAGGAGGAGAGGGGGTAATCAAAGATGTGAAAATAAGAATAAAAGGAGGAGTAAAACTCACTCAAACTATGGTGGTTGGCACATCCTAGATAGTAGACTCCACTTCTTCACCTCAGGTCGATGTATTAGATATGCTTAGACCTTCAACTCACCTTCTTTTTTCACAACTAGAACTAACATGTTTTTCTCTCCTAACCACTGATCCCTCCAAAATTAGGCCCTCAGTGACCATAGCGAATGACGCTCTTGTGGACCGTTAGGGTTTCTTTCCTTTACTCTAGGTACAGGATAGAGCCCGCAAATCCTTTTTTCTCAAATCTCTCTAACTATCAGATTCTCAAGATCGATGGTTCTAGTGCAGAACTTGTTTTGCATCGATTTCATTGCTGGTTCTTGGATTATTGTGGTAAAAAATGCCCTTTATCATAAATATACTTGAATTCCTTGTCTTGTGAGAATTGTCCAACAAGAAGGTTGAGACAACACAACTCTTGTCAAAACCTCCAAAAATATACCTTCTTCCTTTTCAACCACCCCTTCTTCTTTAGTTGAGTATTAATGGACTTATTCATTGGAAGGTTCTTGTCATACAAGACCTTCAGCGTGTAGAAACTCAACCATTCTGGTCAATTGAAAGGAATATGCTTCAAGTCAATGTATACCTCCACACTTTCTTGAGTCACATTCTTCCTTCTTTCAAACTACTCCTGCTCCTCATGCTTTATGCTATAAATTCCCCATGGGTTATAGTCCCACTTATCACAAATGATGACCATGCCTAAAGCTACTAATGGATTCTTGAGTTCCTCTTCACAAAATTTCTTTGTAAGTGATACCTAATTGTTAGCAATATTGAGAGGGAGCGAATACAACTTCGTCTTGTTTCTTCCAACACCATAGATTTTTTCGACAATGGTCACTTGGCGACATGATTCTAGTGTGAAAATTCTATCTATTACAAACCTAGGGAGTCAAAAAGACTAATTGGGAAACCATGAAATCTAATAAATGTGAAATCTACACCTAGGAAGTAATCCACTAGGTTTGGTGAGATCCTCATCCATTGTAGAACATCAGGAGAGAAACACCTGATAGGGCAAGGTAACAATTCTTGGAGTACAGGCCTCAAAAAGTAATTTGCAAACCCATAATAATCCCCTATTCTAGAAAGAAAATGGGTCCACACAAAAATTGACTAAAGATAGTTCCTTTCATCCAGCCTAGATACTAGCACATTCTTCCCAAAATATTCAAAATTTTAATGTAAAACCAAATGAGCTAAGAAGGAAGGGTACCTGAATTTAGAATCAGTCGTGTAATTTTTTAGCTAGTTGAACATGTTCCCAGATATCAATTCAGAAAAATCATAGTGCCTCTAGAATTTTTCTTTATTTAGCTCAAAAGCCAAGCCGAACTAAAAAGGAAGAACCTAGGCATCATGGTCAAGACCAAATACCCAGGCCAGCATCAATAATACGGCTTGAGTGTCCCTTTTGAATATATCATATGATAGAGGGAAGGGAACATGACCTCTATCTAGTATTTCCCTTGTTTCTTCTTCATAATTTTTTTTTCTTTTGTCCTTTTCTTCCCTGAAAAGATCCATGTTTTCTTCATTGAACAATTTTGAATCCCAGGCCGTAGGGATACACAACATTACCATATGGCTTGAGTAGAGATGGTAACCCTAATCCTACCACTTTAAATAACCCTTGTCACCTCGTCAAATTTCCTAGCACATGCATCGACTAATTCAAGGAAAGGATGTCCAATGGGCAACATGAACTGCAGAAAACCACAATCCCATAGCTAAGGCACAAAACCCTCAGATGTCCCATACTTTTCCTTTCTATGAAATGCACCTTCTCTGAGGCTTTTAGGGTTGACTAAAAACTTGGGATCAAAAACATTGTCTGTGATATCTTGTACTACTTCCCTCTTCATAGGCTTTTCAACCAACACCTTCTTGCAACATTTGAAAGGTTGTTCCTCCATAGCTAGGGCATTGGCGAAAGACTTCTACCCAAAAAAAATTGCATAACCAAGTCATTAGCTTAAAGTTGTAGCCTATCTTCTAGAGATTGAGGGTTTCACCATGACTGTATCAAAAGTTGTAGAGAACCTCTTCAAGATAGCAGCTAGTTTCCCTTTTCCATCAAAAGAAAAAAATACTTTTGAGCGTAATCAATTGCCTTTCTAGTACATGCACTTAAGGTTGCACAATTACTGTTGGGCTATTAAATGATGCCACTAGGATGATACGTGTGGAATAAAGATTTGTATCTCTTGGGAATGCCAAAAATGTTATGAGGATGAAATTAGTACATTCCTTTCACCACCTCTTAATAAAAAAGAAACATTTCCTTAAGAAGTGTGCTTTCTATCATACCAAATGTGTTGAAGTGGTGCAAAGTACCCTTGAAAAATGTAACCATTAATTTGCCAGAGATTTTTCTTTTTTAGCATGTTAACCTCATATTTTCTCATTAATGAGATAGTTGGCACTAATTATAGTTATGGACACATGTCAACAATTGATGCGTGAGAGCATTTACTCCCAACGCACCAATTTATTTCTCAAGAAATTCTATGGGATCTTTCATATGATTTATCTACCTTGGTATGTTCTATTCAAAGTTTCCCATTGCTGTCTAACCAAAAATAGATATTCCATTGGTTAAGCTTGTTGGTTGGCCTTTTCTATATATAGTCACGCCACCTTTTGCAACATTCATTCGAACATAAGTTCTCTAACTTAGTTGTCCTTCCACCTACTCTCTTTCCATTTTTCTATAGTTCATCATCTTACCAGAATGTCTGTTGGCTTGGGGACCCCTATTCGGCTCCTTCCACAGAGGCTGCAATAAAGCTTTGTGAGAGAAATTACTATTGATCGAATCAAATAGTTGGTCAAGAAATGTGACCCACTTATCATGACTTCATTCAAATGGGTGGTGGGTACTGACTTTATTACCGATGAGAACCAAGTTCGGAGCAATTGTAATGTGCTTTCTTGCTTCGTGGCCTCATTGCTAGATCTGAACATGACCAAACCTATGATAATTGAGCTATGTCGAGAGATGTTTTACAACTCATTGATGGAAGGGATCAGCAAGATAGTGCAAGTAGCCATCCCTAGTGTTGGCATCCTGAATGCCATGGACCTCCAGAGGCATGTAGACTTTGGCATAGATGTGCCCTGGCTATCCTTTTTCTCCAACTTCTACACTATGGTCATTGCAACACACCAATATTCTTCACATCTAGAGGCCATTTTTCTACTTTGTGTGTATGGTGTGAAGCGGGTTACAGGATTGGCTTGGAGGAAACACTTTGACTTCCTGGTGCAAAGTAGTAATGAGTAGGCTTTGGACCTATGTTAGTTTCTATTATGCTTTTCAGCCCTCCTTTTGCAACTAGATAGGGAAGAAGAGAAAGAAAGAAAAAGAAAGAAGACCCGATAACGAGTGTTTTCTATTTCTTGGGTGACAACCAAGTGTACCTCCTAACTTATTTTGCGCATTACTCCTTCCTTTTGAATCTTTTGCTTTGTAACTCCTTTTGTGCTCACTCGAGAGAGTCTTATGCTTGAATCTAAGCCTCAGGCTCACATATATGTATAATTCTCAATAAATATAATACAAGCTACTTATTTCTTTAGTTTCCTTCTTAGGTTTTATTCTCAAAAAAAACTTTGAAATAATTACAAAATTTTACATATGCTACATAACTGTTAAAGTTTTCAAAGAACTATGCATTTTAATGGAAAATATTTAGATAAATACTATTCACTGGTATACCTAAAGCATTTCCTTCCACATCTTCAAGTTCATATGAATTCTTTTCTTTACATGCACTGATTTAGAAGGGTCCCTTCCACAGTGTTTCAAATTTTGTGTGTTGTCCTAGTTTTGGAGCACGTTCATCATATTTTAGCACTAAGCTCCCTTCCTTGAATTCAGACTAGAGGCCTTTTTCTCAAACCATTTCTTGACTACCTATTGTTGGTTGATCATGGATCCATGGGCCTTTTCTTTTTCTTCCTCCAATTTGAGGAGATCTGTTAGTCATAATTCCATTCCATGATTTTCTTCAACTTCCAGGGCTTTTAGTAGTTTTAGAGTGGGAATTTCTATGGAAATGGTTATTACTACCTCTTTTATGTACACTAACTCATAAGGAGAAGTCTTCAGAATCTTCTTGGGGGTAATTTGGTCTACCCATAGAGCCACTCATAGATTCTTTTGCTAGTCCCTTTGTTGTTTTGACCTAATGCGTTTAATTAACCTAATTAGGTTTTTTTTGGTGGAATCTATTAGCCCCTTCCCTTGTGGGTAGTAATTTGATGAAGTTTTAAGAAAAATGTCATGCCTGATAGCAAAATATGACATCCCTAACCCAACAAAATCTTGGGCATTGTCGGATATAATGGTTTTGGGTGGCCCAAATCTGGTCACCACCTCTTTGAGGAAATTAACAATCTCTCCTTTTGTTGCATTCTTTAGGGCTACAACTTTCATCCACCTTGTAAAGTAATCAGTCATCATGAGGATCCACTTGTGCCCAACACTAGAAATAAGATTTATCATATTGATAAAATCCAAACCCCACTAGGCAAGGGGTTCGTCAATTACAATTAGGCTCAAGGGTTGAGCAACATTCCTCCTTTTTCCAACAAAAAATTGGCATTGTGTACACCTCTGCACTAAATAATGTGCTTCAATAAACATAGAGGGCCAATAATATCCTGTTGTCATTATTTTTAAAGTGGTGGTCTTGGCAGAAAATTCCCACCCTCATGACTATGGTGAAACTCATTAAGAACCCTCTCTTCCTGTAGGTTTTCAAGACATCGGAGTAGCACACCATCATAAATTTTCTTTAAAAGTACATTCAATTAGTACATACCTAGCACCTTGCAGTTGGTAGTACCTCCTTTTATTGGATGAAAGATTGGTTGGGTAGTATCCCTTTTTCATGTGTGATGTCTAATCAGCAACCCAAGATTCCTTGGACTCGAATTGGTTTGAGTAAACTCGATCGGTCTTACTTTCAGCCATAGGACTTGTTTCCTATGCGATGTATTCACATAGACCTCTTCCTCAGACCAGCTTAGTTGGTTAGATATCTACATCATATTCTAGGATCTTAGTGATATGGTTTGCTCTTTTTCAGTGATATCACCTTCAGTGATGTATTCTCGCACACTGGGATATGCTACAAAGATAGTGATTTTATTGTTTGACACCAAGTGTCAAAATTTCCTCAAACTTTTAACTATGGTGAAAGTTGTACTTCATCTCATATCCTTTAAAATTTCTAGAATGCAATGCGATAGGGTGTTCTCCTTCATTTTGATCACCTTTCTGATTAAGTGTTGAAGCTATGCTATTCTTACCACTATACACATAGAGTAAGAAATCTTTGGAAAAATCTAGATTAGCTAAGATTGGAGCAGCAGAAATCACTATCTTTATTTTCTCAAAGGACTCTTTCCCTTTAGAGGTCCACTTGAATAGTAGATTATTTTTCAAGCATTAGCATAATAGGCCTCAGAATACCGGTGAAGTCATAAATGAACCTGCTAATGAAATTGATTTTTCCCAAGAATGAATGGAGTCCTTTCTAGTTTATTGGTAGAGGTAATTCCATTATCGATCTAACCCTTTCGAGATCTATTGATATCCCCTCTTTTGAGACTACAAAACCAAGTAGCTTACCTTGAGGCACTCCAAAGACACATTTTTTGTGATCCAGAGAAATCCTAAACTGTTGACATTTCTGGAAAACCTTTTCCAGATTGTCAAAGTGATCATCTTTTGATTTTGAAAAGACTATTAGATCATCTAGATATATCAAAATGACCAAGTTAATTAAGCCTTTGAATGCAATATCCATTTCTCATTGAAAGGTTGCACCAACATTTGACAAGCCAAACAACATCTTAGCATATGCAAACGTTCCCCACTTAGTGGTAAACGTTGTTTTCTGTTGGTCACTCTCCTTCACATATACCTAGTTATATCTCAAAAAACTGTCAAGTAGTGAGAACATTTTAGACCTAGCTACTATCTATAGAATTTGCTCCATTGAAGGCAAGGGGTAATGGTCCTTAAGTGAATCCTTGTTTAAATCTCATAAATCGACACAAAGTCTGATATCACCATTCTTCTTTCAGACAAGTACTAGGTTTGAAACCTAGGAGGAATGTTTGATTGGATATATTATCTTGGACTCAACCAACTTGGTAAGCTCTTGTGCCATTAATGCCTCAACCTTTAGGTTGATAGGCCTTTGCTTTTTTTAAACTAGTTAAGACCCTTCCTCCAAGTCAATGGTATGTTTAATTATACTAGGGTCATAACCTCTAAGGTCATCATAGGTCTAGGCCATAACTCCATCATATTCATAACATAGATCCCTTAGTCTCTCTATATCTTTAGTCATAACCTCTTTTTCGACTTTCAACTTTCTACCATCCCCAACATCAAGTTCTTCATAATCTCTCTCATCTGCCATGAACCTTCATTTGTCATTTCTTGCATCTTCATAGTCAAAGAGGTTCTCGAGGGAAATCAATCCTCTTGAAAGCTTATTACCTTTAAATTGGATGACCTACCCATCAGAAAATTATGTTCCTAGGGTTGGGATGTCAGGAATCATTCCTCCCTTTTGTATGAAGGTAGCTATCTAAATCATCATTGAAAACCTACCAATTTTCATCATTTTTAGGAATTGAGGGTCGGACAATGACTTGTACTGCATTTTTCCTAGTTGAGTTGGAAGTTGGTTTGATTTGCGACCCAACTAATGCCATTTGATCAGCTATGTTGTTCTAGGATCAGAGAATAACTTGTACGTTGAAGCCTTCAAAAATCTCAATCAAGTCCCAGAATCTATGTTTGTATGGCCTCATTTGGGTATTCTTTACTACTGCTTGACCGCGGACTTGGCTCACCACTAGCTCTAAATCTTAAAAAACTTGTATTCTCTTTATACTCATTCTTTGTGCAAGGTTTAGGCTATGAACTAAGGCCTCATATTCGACATCATTATTTGAACATGAGAACATAAAATAGTAAGCTCTAAGTTTCTTGGATCCCATTGGAGAGAGTAAATTGACACCCTCACTGGCGTCGAACTTACACTTGGTACCATAAAAAAAGGGGTCCATAGTCGATTATTAGACGATTCATTGAATTTCTCCTCATCCTTTATTAGTTTAAGAAAAGTTTGATCACCATAAAAAATTACATAGGTGTCAAGCCCGGTTGCATGGAAGTTTCTTAATGGATTAGAATCAATGAATTGGTTGAGCAACACTTGTTCCTTAGGAGTTTTCTCACTTGTATCCTCTTCATCCTCTAGCATTTCAACACAATATTTTTCCTATTGAGATATAGCAATATGTGCGGCTTCAAATCATAGGAATGCATTGTCTACAGTATGTTCAGGATGCAAAAGCTCTAAAAGAATCTTCATCTTTGCTATGTGCTTGGTTCTCAAAATCAAGTGGGACCAATCAAGTGCCAAATATCCACTAAGTTTGGTGGTGAAATCCCTTGATAGACACATCCTAAAAATTGGTGGAATATCTATTACTACCACTTCCTGAGTGACTATTTGACTTGAGCAGGAGAAAAGGGTTAGAGATAGATCCTTTATATGACCAATGGTTAGGACCTTCTTTCCATCTAGCTACATGATTCCCCTCTCAAGGGGTTCATACTTAAGCCTTAAAGCATATGCCACTTGTTTTGGCATAACAGTCATGCTAGCCCCTGAATCAATCATATTATTATGCAACAATTTATCTCCTACTATAAGTATTGAAAAGAAAGGTGTGGGATTTTTTTCGCTTACCTCTTTCTCTTTAATTATGTTCATGTTATTTGCATAAGTTACTTTCAGAGCCTGAGGGGAAGCACAAAACTGTCATTTCTACTCTGATTGTTCAACTAAGTTGTGTTCACGTACAAATTTTTCCCTTCCACCTTTAATGCTTCTTGAAGCAGGGTTTTATGCTTGGGAATTGATATGACATCCCACAATGATGCATTGGTAGGTGAATTCTTCAATTTCTCCACTACGTTAAGCATACCAACTATTTGGGCCTTAGGCTTAAATGGTGGTATTTATTTTGTTCTTGGGAGAAAACGTTCCATCATGACTAGGCCTGGTGCTTTGTTTTCATCCTTTTTCACTAACGATATGTTATGTGGTTGTGAACAAGGTCAGACGATTGGTGGAAAAGCCTCTTTCTCTAGGGGGAGTAGTTGACATGGCTACAGTCATGGTAGAGTTTGTTGTACATATTCTCCCATAATCCTCCTCTTAGATCTTGTGTTGTAATCCAACCGTACCAGTAGAACGATTGTTTTTTTGGAGTTTCATTTGCATACACTGCATCTTCTTCTTCCAACCATGAGAACAATGCATGATCAGGTGCTATGTCTACCTCTTGTTCTAGGTACATCCCTTGCTTTTGTGCTCTAAAATGAGCATTCTCAATTTTAGATAACCTGTGCTTGTCCACATTTGGGGATGGTCCTCTACTTCTTTTCTATCCCATCCATTTTTTAATATTTTCCTTTGGGAAATTCTCTAGAAGATGATCGTCACTATATGGGAGACACCATACATTGCCATGTTTCACCAAATTATTTTGGCCTTGGATCAATTCTCTGCTTTGACTACCTTTTACCATTTGAAGTGACATGGTGACTAGAACTATTTGGTTTGTGAATGCCATCTATTGGCTTCCTCCTCAGGGAAAACCTTGGTATGATTTTTGTTGATAGGGAAGCTTACTTCTATCGTAGGTCTAAGTTTGTAGCTTTGAAGGCATTGCCTACTACCGTTTGAGGATGACCAATTCATTAACAACAGTCTGCATGAGATTCTTCATGTTGTTAATGTCAGTTGTGACTAAAATTGAACCTGACATTTTGCTTTGTGTGGAGGGATGTATATACATATATTGGGGTGTATCCAATGTGTTTCTTTGTACAGAAAATGTACTTGAACATGCTCCTTCTTATGACATTTTGGAGGGTTCCCTAAACATAGGCATGGGAGGTCAAGGCAGAAGCTTCTGAACATCAATTAGACTATTTTCCACTCACACCGCCAACTCATAAGCATTGGGCAAGATATCTCCCCCCATGGAATTTATCATAACTATGATGTCTGAATTGTTAGCCTTCAGATAGAACATGAACGCCATCACAGCTAGGGGGTGAGCAGTCGAGGGAATCCTCCTCCAAGTTTTATCGAGCCTAGTGTTGAAGTCTCTCATGGCTTCTCTCAAGGCCCTTTTAATGGTAATTAATTGATGTAATAGTGAGGAGCGATCTCCCTTTTCTGAAAAATGTTCAAACAAGCATCCTTTGAGCTGGTCCTGGGAGATGATAGAAGTTGAGACCAAAGATTGATACCAATCTTGGGCCTTTCCTTTAAAAGATGTGGCTAACAACCTTAGAGTGACATTTTCCTCCATTATATTATGTACCCTAGATACCTCCACTATATCTTGAAGGTGTTCGGAAGGGGCTTTAAAATATTCTCTAAAAATCTTTGGTATAGCCTTGAGGGCATTAGCAGGTATGGCAAGCCATACTTTTGGGGGTGTGGATAGTTGTAGTGGACTACCGCTATCCCATGTTATAAAATCTCTAGGAGCAGGAGGAGGCATATGATCCATGGAGAAAATATTCCTATGAATCAGATATACAGGTAATCTTCTTTGGAAATTTAAACCTTCGGGTGGAGTAGATAAGGATCTAGATACTAGGTTTTGACTTCTCGTTCTATTACTCCTTATAGGTGATAAAGAACCTGTAGTTCTGATCCTTCTAGGATTTGAGGCAGGTAATTGAGAGTGCTAGAAGTGACCTCTCAAGGATGCTCTTGTCTGGACTCTGGTCATGAAGCTTTCAATTTTCTTCCTTAGCCTAATTCAAGAAAAATTTCTAACTTCTAGTCAAGTGTTTGGAAAAACTTTGGTCCCACTATGCGTGCCAAAAAAAGAAGTGTTGATCATCAAATTTTATGCTTCTCCGACAGTCTTATGGGAAATTCACCGAGTGGGGGACAGATTGCATCTCACTAAATACCTCCAGATTTTTTATAGAAAGCTAGCTCTTCTTTTGGGGTTTTGAGATAAGGGGAGAAAAGAAGTGTAAATATAAAACATAAAAAGTGATGCACCAAAGATTTTACAACATTTCAAACCCAATTTATTCCTATGATTGATAGAAAGGACATAGAATGCCACAACCCCTCACTGTTGGAAAGAGTACAAACAGCAAAGGCTAACTTCAAGCACAGTGCAAACTTTCAAATCTTTCTACAGGCACTGCTCATTGAGGTCCAATCAAAAATAAATATTTCTTAGAGTAAATGTTGGAAAAACAAGGATAAACAACTAAGATGGGGGGTGAATCAATTGTCCCAAATTATTAAACTTTTCAAACTTAACTTAACTTAATCTTAGATATGATGAATGAAAAATGAACCATAAACAATCATCACATTAGAAACACAGAGAACACCAATATTTTTATGTGGAAACCTTGTTAGGGGAAAAAACATGGTGGATGTTAGTCCACAATATTATACCCTATTAAAAGTATAATGAAGAATAATAGGAATGCACATGCATTCAAACACACTACCTAGAGCTCGTTGCTCAATTATAAGAGGGCTCATTTCCCAAAGAAGACACACTATCTTGTAACAATTCAAATTAGATCCATAGGGTATGAACTGAGAAAATAGCTTCTACAAAGCTTGATTACAATTCTAGTTAAGCACATAAATACTTCTTCACACTCCGCTCAAACTCCTTCACACTGCTTTGTAATCGAATGCTTAGATCATTATTCACACACTTGCACTTTCTATGGCTCTTCCTCGCTTCACACACACACACACATTTTGTACAAACAACCACTCTTATATATATCCGCAACATGGATTTACATCAACAAATTTGTTGGAGAAAATATAAAATATATTTACAATGTCGGCCCAAATTTACAAATAAAATTTCAATGCAAATCAAACACCATCGGCTACAATAGAATGAAGACTTAAAACAATATCCTTGAGTGTTCCAAACATTCAAATTTTAATCTCCAAGGATCTACAACACGATACAACCATCATGTCAGCCAAGAACATGAAAACTCGAACACACAAGAGAAAAATCTCTGACCACGAGCACACCGATCAACACAAACATGCAACAAAGATAGAGAATGGTCTAGAATCATCTAAAAACATTAAGAATCAATAGACAAGCATCCAAAACAACTAAAATTAGAAGAATCACATCAACTTTAATTAGGAACAAAAACTAAAACCATAGAAAAAATTTCAAAACACAATTATTCATAACACAATCAAATCTTCACGTGAACATCTGAAACTTCTAGTGGATAAACTAGATACTCTCAAGAATAAACCCTTTAGTCCACAACAACTAATCATCAATGTACTGAGCAAGACACATTCATGACCTTCACTATTCCACTATCAACCTGCAACTCTTCCTTTAACAATTTTCTCAATATCCTCGACATATACAACCTTCAATTCATTAATGCTAATAGTGTTGACATCAATGACAACCACATATCAACAACACAACCACAACATCTAGCAATCTCTCCCTTTGGAATTTATGGCAACAAATGATGTGAAAAACACCATCAACCCAACTTTCAATCAACACTTACTCCCCCTTAGAGTTTGACTCATTTCTCCACATGAGGGTATGTACAGGTAAATGGTGGGCCAAAAAGTGGCAATGACGAAAAAAACATGTCTTTCATCGACCAAAAAAATGCGAAAAGAACATGTTGACTTTTTCTAGGCTTGGGTGTCACCATACCTAACACCAAACCTATTTTTACAATTCGGATATCCAATTTGTAAAAAACATATATTAAAAACTTATGTCACTTTTTTGAAGTCATTCGGCTGAGAAGAACCCGTGGCCGCACTATGCATCCATTCTTCGCATAACGAATATTCGATATAGGCTAAATTCGATTTGGAAAGGTAAGTTTTTTAATTTTTATTTGATTTGATTTAGATTTGAATAATTTTATATGGTTTTTTGTTGATTTTTTTAAAAAATAGGGTTTTTGATTGAGTTTTTGTGAAAGAATTGAGTTTAGAATAGATTTTGATAAAAAAATGAATGTTTTTTGTGGATTTTTTTTTCACAATAGGGTTTTTGATTGAATTTTTATGAAAAATTGAATTGAGAATGGATTTTGATAAAAAAATGAATGTTTTTTGTGGATTTTTTTTCAAAATAGGGTTTTTGATTGAATTTTTATGAAACAATTGAGTTCAAAATAGATTTTGTTAAAAAAATGAATGTTTTTAATGGATTTTGATTTAAAAATAGTGTTTCATTTATATTGTCTAATTTTAGATTAATTATTTTTTAACTTTAATCAAGCATTATGGCTACTAAGAATGAAAATGCACAAATTCCACCAGTTGAAAATGAAAATCCACCAGCTGAGAATAAAAATGCAGAAATGCCAAATACTCCACCACCTCTGTAGCCATCAATTGAACAGTTAATTCATGAAAAATTGGAGCAATTGAGGGGAATTTGTGATGTTTTAGGAAAATCCCTCGATTATCCCATATGTCAACAACATTGACAGGAATAGTTACAAATGTAGAAACCCTCTCCACCCAACATAATGCATTTCATTCATGGCGAGAAACCATGAGGCAATATTATGCATGTGGAATGTCTTATGATGATGTGAAAGATCTCCAAATAACAAAATCCCAAATAACCTCTTTACTTATTAACCCCAGCACTGGTTTGCTAGTTAATGTTAACAAGCCAAAACTTTCTATAAAATGGTGCACGCATAGGGGCATAGTAGATAACTTTTGGGATCGTTGGTGTATGGTTTTTGATAAACCACCCAACAATAATCTTGATGTACCTTTTTAATTTATTAAAAAATTATATGTTGAGTTTTTGTTAGGGCATCATGTCAATTACTTTGACATTAAACCCTTCTAGGGTGTTGGTATAGGTATGCCTCAGGATAGGCCAGGGGTAGCTAGAGTAGTTAGGCACCCACATGTTCCCCATCCTCCCCTTCCTCCGCCACCTCCAGTACAACATCCAGATATTATGGAGGATGTAGCCACACAAACCATCCAGGCCATTCACTCTTTGAGTGGTCTTTTGGTTTCCCATGCTTCTTCAATAGCTTAGCCACAGTCTAGTGATCTTGGTGATGGATCTAGTTCTGCTACATCATCCTCCTTGGGTCCACATATTTGTGTGCCACATATTTGCAATATATGCCAGCAAATATGTTTGGGTCCTATTGTACAGCCCCCTGAGCATCCATTAGATACTTCTAATTATGACATCCAGGATGTGGAGATTATAGCAGATCACACATAGGGGAGTGGAGCACACCCTACAGAGTCCTCTCCTGCTAGAGAGGTGGACATTGGAGTAGTTACATAGGTAACATTTAAGGTGTAAATTCATAACTTGCATTTTTTTTAAAATGAATATTAATAAGAGATAGTATCAAGTACTAATATTTATTTACATGGTCTATTTAATAGTTAATGTCTGGGGAGGAGCTCACACAGGTGATTGATAGCACCCTTAGGGCCATTTCATTTGGCCTCAACATGCACACAGTATGTATTTTCTCACTCGCTCATTTACATTTTTTTACTGTATATTTGCTTGTCATTTGAGTTGTCAATAATGAAATTATATATTAACTTATATGTTTATCTTACTCTCTTCTTGTAGCAAACACCTAGTGCGAGCGAGGTGTGACACTCTCCAGACTATGGAGGCATAGTGTTGGATATGGGAAAGGTAATTGAACTCAAATTTGATTGAATTAAAATTTATAAGATCTTTTATTGATTATGCATACATTGACATAGATTCGTAGTTTCATATGTACTTGTCATTTTTATGTATAGGCAGTTGTGAGCTATACATCATTGTTGATAAGTGCCACAACACCTGAAGGAGTAGGTATTCAAACGCCTGAAGGAGGAGGTGTTGAAACACCTCAAGGAGGAGGTGTTGAGACACGTAAAGGAGATACAAAAAAAGATTAGCCTAAAGAGGTACATGTGTTTATTTTATTTTGTGCTTGGTAAATATGTTCTTATTACTGATAATTCTATGCTAACTTGGATCAATTTCATGTTTTTGTTCACATATATAGATTGACATTACAAAAGTTGGTTTGGTTAGTTCTTTAAGAGGGGTATATTCTAGGACTCCTGACCCTTCAAAGAGACGTATATTTCAGGTAATCAAGATTTCAATTTTAGAGTTCAATTATAATTCAATGTGTATTGATTTTTATGTTAATTATTCAATTTTAAATTATATAGTATAGCTAATCTCAATTGTGGTTTGACTTTTTCTTGTGCAGCTACCTTCAGAGCCAATGAGTGCTTCAAAGAGGCTCCATTTTGATGATCCACCAGTAGTTTAGGATGAGATAGAAATTTTGGCATGTAAATTTTGAATAGATACCGAGATGGCATATGCCACATATTGTAAAAATTTGTTTGAGTTGGCGTTGATGCCATTTTTGTATATGGACATACACTTGATTATTGGATAATTTGATATATATAGAAGTTGACAATTGAAATTTAGTTTCCTCCTCATGTGCATGATTAAACTCTTTGAAGCAATGGTTAAATATCAATGTACAATAGCATAAAAAGAATGGTTAAATATTATGTAGTTTATATTCATATTGCTGATTACATTGCATTGCACATCTTTCAAACTCAAAGCATTATTTCACATTGCATAAGTAACAACTAGATACTCATATGATTAACCCTACACCATCTGATTTTCTTCTTTGTCAACTTTCCCATGCCTTAGTAAATTTGGTGGTCCATTTGTAACCATCAATTTTTTTATATAACATAAATTCACCTTTTTCAAAAAATTAATATGGCTAGACTCCCATATGAATACTAATAATATATCATATGACCATTCTTCATATACTTACTAGGCACTTTGTGTCTTCTTAGATGAGCCAAAAGTTGTTTCCCAACTACCTCTACCTTCATCAATGTTCCATATTTTAATCATTCCATCCCAAGATGTTGTGACCATTTGTTGACTAGAAGATTCAATTATTTGCAGGCATGAAATGACATCATCATGCACTTTGACCTAGAAATTTAGGAAAAGAATACTATTAAAAGTTGTGAGCTCTGTGAAAAATAGATGTTTATCTGACTACAACACCATCTAAATATGGATTCTTTTAGAAAATAAAAAGCAAGACATAACTTTTAAACAAATAATTTAATCACAATGTATTTTTCACAAAGAAAATTTGTATAAACCGCTTCTCCATAATGGCTAGTATAGAAAATAATTGCATTGGTAGAACAAAACTCCAAAACATTTCTGATTTCCTTGATTAATTGAATCTTAAGTAGAATCCCCACAATAATTATGTTTTACATAAACCGATAGGAAAACAACATTGCTTGGAAAGTGCATCTCTAATATTTTATGTTCCTTGTACAATAATTTAAATACATTTGAAGAAGTTATATGAAAATATAGCTTCTTAAATTCTTCTTTAATTTGAAGGTTAGTTTTGATAGTGAGTAATTTATTTCATAGATGGATTTTAGCTTTTGCTTGATTGTTGTGCACTGTACTTTCTTCTATAAATAAAATGAGACATGCTAATGCACATTTTCACTATAATTTCTCTATTTTCTTCCTCAACATATCTCTCTCTTGGGCTTTGATACAACCCTGTCAAGGCCTATCCTAATCACATTTAGCCCAAGTCAAAAAGAAAATTTCATGCATTACTTCTCCCTACACTAGCAGACCTTGGCTGGAGGTTTTATTTGATATTGACAACAAACATACATCTGGTTGTCTGAATAAATGGGGTAGTTACAGCCTTCCCAATCAAGAGGTCATGACTTGTCCTTAGATTCAATCAATAGGTCCAAACTCTAGGAAACCAATGGGGTTTCATCAAAAAATCTCCATAACCTAAGGGTTTTTTTCCTTAGATTCAACAAGTGAACACAAGTTTCCGACTTTGCAATTTTGGATTTGTTGAGATGATGTCCAAAGATTATCCAAACTAATTAAATTTTATTCCTTATATAAAGGTTGAAGGCCTAACATGGGTCCAAAGTTTCTTGCCATTTTCTCACATTCAAATTTGGGCTCATTAATTGCATTCTTGGTTAGTCGTGATCATGGGTGGAGTTCATTCAAATGGTGAGGTTTTGTGAAAGTGCATGCTTGAGTGTGGAGATCTAGGGAAATGATTGCTTTAAGTTCAAGCAAATAATTATCCCAAGGTCCAACATCAAGGGTTCAGGCGATGGGATTCTTGGGTGTTAGGACACAAGACAATGGGGATCTAGGGGTTTGAGGATTAGGATACCCCATTGGCTCTTTTAAAAACGTAAGACATCATCAAAAGGCCCAAAGATCCAAAGAGGAATGTATGGTTTGAGAAGTGGTGGTCAAGGTATTAGGGTGTTATGTGAATGGAAAGGAAAAATTTCAAAGGCCCACAAGAGAAGGAAGTGGGAGGTGGAGGCACAAGGAATGAAAGAAATGCATGATAGTATTAGAGTCTGAAATCCCACCCAAAGTAGGAAAGTGACCCATCTTTCAAACTCAAAGCATTATTTTGTATCATTGTTACATTGGTCTTGAGAGTGGTAGCTTAATATAGGTGTTTGAAGTGATTGAGAGGTTGGTTTTAGGGTCGTTTTTAGGGTAGTTAAGGTGTTTGAAGTGATTTAGAGGTTTCTTTTAGAGAAGAGAGATGTTCAAGAGTACATCAAGTCAGTGAGAACCGAAGTGTAATGTGTTTTATTTTGTGGTACTCCTTTGTTTCTCTACAAATGTGTGATAAATTCTTAGTTCAATGATGTTGAACAATTTTAGAAAAAAGAAAGTTGTGTCACAGTCTGCATTCAATCCAACAAGCAAAAATCAAAGCTCAGCCTCTTCGAATGAAAATGCTTGTTTGCAAAACAAATGAATAAGAATGAGGTAGTTAAGGTGTTTGAAGTTATTTAGAGGTCACTTTTAGGGTGGAAGGCTTAAAACTCCATTTTAAATGCACAAAAAAGAATGAAATTACTTCAAACCAAGTTTGTGAAGAAGTTAACTATGTTGCCCACTAGTTTCCTTAAGAGTCCAAAGTGCTAAAAGACAACAATCTTTGAAGGTCTATTTCTTGGGGAGACCATGATGCTTACAGACTCTCATCAAGGCTAGGTTGTGTTGGACATATGC
>VDFB02011065.1:0-13667 GCA_007258455.2 Sequoia sempervirens
CTATAATAAGAGCAAGCTATACTTCAATACTAACTAGGTTGTGAAAAATAGAGTTGTTCAAATATTGGGATGCTAGGAAGTTGTTTTGCTTGCTGCTTATCTTGGCCTTCCCCTGTTCTCAAAGAAATCAGATAGCAATTACTAGAACCATATTATTGAAAAAATTCAAAAGAATCTGGATGGCTAGAATGGAAAACTCCTAAGCTAAGCTAGGAAGCTCCAATTGTTAAAAGCTTCCCCTCAAAATATTCCGGTCTACTACCTGTCAATGTGTAACATTCCTGCTTTTATAGCTGAAAAAATTAAACAAATTCAAAAAATATTTATGTGGTTTGGAATAGAGGAAAGAAACAAAACGACACTGGTTGGGTGGGAGAAAATTTGTGCTCCTAAAAATGCTGGAGGCTTGGGGATAAGGAGAATTAAACTCTTTAATAAAGCTCTTGCTGCCAAGTTGGGGTAGAATTTACTAGAAGAATCCAAGGACTGGGTCTAGATCCTTAAAGCTAAATACCTCATAAATAGAGACCAAGGTTGTTTCCTTTCTACCTCAGAGCCTCCTTATGGTTCTGTCTTTTGAAATCACCTCCTTAAAACCATAAGTGTGTTAAAGTCGGTTGTTAGGAAGTACATTGGTAATGGCTTGGAAATTGATTTATGGAAATAATATTGGTTTAGTGGGCCTCCCCTCACCTTTGTTGTCCACCTCAACCCCTTGAGACAAAGATTGATTAGAACTTGTGGAAAGGTCGTTGGTTATATTGACTGGGATGGTCTTGAACCTCATTGGATCAAATTTGATAATCAACTTATGGGAGCTAATCTAAGGGGTATTAGATAACAAAATTGGGCCCCTACTATGCAAAGACTTCACAATCTAATAGATGATGTTGGGCTTTTCTCTAAAGACAGGAAGGACAAGTGGCTTTGGAACAAGAACCCCTCTAGCTGTTTTTCAGTTAAAAATGCCTATGCGGAATTAGAAAAACCTCTTTTAGCCAATAGGGGTTTCCAATGGGACAAGGTGTGGATTAAAAATCTAACTCCAAAGGTTAACTATTTTTGGTGGGCTGCTTCTCATGGTAAAATCCTTACTATTGATAATCTAGTTAGAAGGGGGTTTCAATTTGTTAACAAATGTATTCTTTCAAAACAACACAACAGGAAATTAGTGAAGACTTTGGCACCGGATTTTAGTGTATTTTGAGCCATGAATTGAACAATTTGGTTGGTGCTAAACTCGGCGCAAACAGGCATGGACAACTCAGCACTGGATTTTGTGTCGATTTTTCTGCCGTATTTAGCGTCGAGAAATCGCAGCGCCTCCGAAAGCGCCTAAAATAGCACCGAGAAGTCACGTCAGAAATTGTGCCAAAATTGGCACCCAATTTGGCTTTTGGTTTTGCTTCCATGTCTACTCCCATTTTTGCTTCTAATTTTGCTTCTAATTTTGCTTCTAGTTTTGTTTCCAATTTGACGTCCACTTTTGCTTCTAGGTTTGCCTCCATGTTTGCTTCCAATTTTCCTTCCTATTTTTCTTCTGGTTTTGCTTTCAAGTTCTTCCATTCCATTCCTTCCAAATTTTACTTCCAGTTTTCTTCCGTTCCAGTTTCCTTTCCAGTTTTGCTTCGAGGTTTACTTCCAGTTTTCTTCCATTTTAAGCTTCCAGTTTTACTTCAAATTTACTTCCAGTTTCACTTCAGGAGTTTTGCTTCCAGTTTTGCTTCAATTTGCTTCCAGATTACTTACAGTTTCACTTCTAGTTTGGCTTCCATTGTTGCTTCCTTTTTTGCTTCTAAAAATGCTTCTTGTTTTGCTTCCATTTATTAATTTAATATGTTTTATTTCAATTTAATTAGTTAAATATATCATGCCTCTTAAATAACTCATATGATTATAGAGTAAGTAATTTAATTATTTAACTCATATGATTAAATAACAATATAATTATTGTAACATGATCATTATCTATAATTAAAACAAGTGAGTCAAATATCTATAATTTAATTGAATTTGACAACATCCATCTTGAGCAGTAAATTAAAATCATCATACTTAATAAATATCCATCCAAAAATCATCGACCACTTTTAATATATATAAATTGACAAGTCAATACTGATAAGATCATAATCATATATAACTAAAACAAGTGAAAGTCAAATATGCCAATACATAAAAAACATGTCAAAATGATACTTGTCCAATAGTCGACATAAGTGAAAATGATACATGTACAAATGATATAAATAAAATTGATAAATTATGTAACTCAAATCGATACAAGTCAAGATGATACATGTCCAAATGATATAGTGAAAATGATACACGTCAATATGATACAACTCAACAATGTAGTACTGTAGGCTGTGAAAATGATACATATGATAGTAACCATGAAAAGAGTCATCATAACGATATATCAACAATGATCCATGATGTAGTATATATGATCATGAATGTCACTAGTTACTATCACCAACTGTCTCATCATCATCATCATCATCATCATCATCATCATCATCATCGTTGTCGTCATCATCATTGTTATCGACCTCGGTGTCTTCCATATCTGTGTCATCATCATCCTCTTCCATGTGATCTGTACTGACAGAACCAATATTTTATGGATCTATATCATGTTGAGGATCATCTTGATCTTCTGGAAGACCCGTGTTCTGCAAAAAAAAAACATTTAAAATGAAAAGTTATTATTTATTTCATGCAATAATTTATTTTTCTGTTATATATCTAATATTACAACATATGAGACGAAACCATAATCATATTACATCATATCAAAGTGCACATACCATAATAAAATTTCAAAAAAGTTACAGCTAATATTGGTGAGTCAGGAGAAACTTCAACTTTCAAAAATAAAGCCAATTAGGCTGGAAAACTTGTGGATCAGGCCAACATTTGGTGGAAGAGGAAGAAAGATGACTGGAACTCTAGAGGCCCACCATAATGGATTTCAGTAATATTCAACCATGAGAGCAGAAGAGAGAGTTGATATCATGTATCAAAACATTAAGCATGCATTCTTCTAGCTAAGCGGAGAAGGAGAAAGTGCTGCTTCATTACTCATTGCATAACCATATCATGGCGTGGGAACCAAGAAGACCAAGGATGTCGGTTTTTATGTGGAGGAGGTAATGGATGTGGTCCCAAACTTTAGGAGGAGGGATAAGAAGGTCAATGTGATCGATGAAATTGAGGAAAGAAAGGAGAACAAGAGAGGGACATGAAAAAATAAAATCAATACAAGTTTGAGGTTGTTAGCGAGTAAGAGAGCTATGGGGAGGCGGCCTCATGCAAAATATTATTTTGAACTAGAGTTTGATATACCATTTAGAGAGCTTGGTTTTCATGGAATTCCTTTCAAAGCCTCTACTTTTATTGTTCCTATGGTAAACTATTTGGTAGATTTGGTGGAATTGCCTTTCTTAGTAATCCCTATTAGTGAGATTGAGATTGTTAACCTTGAGAGAGTAGGACTTGGGAAAAAGGAACTTGATATGGCTATTTTTTTCAAATACTTCAAGCGAGATGTACTCCGCATTGATGTCATTCCTCAATCTTCACTTGATAGAATCAAGGGAATGGCTAAACTCCGCTGGATATAAAAAGTATTATGGCAGGAATGAGACTTTGAGACTAGTGGCCAGTTTTTGGCAGAGTTATTGATGATCGAGATAAATTTATTGAAGATGGTGGTTGGGAATTTTTTGAATATGGGAAGCTAGTGATTACGATTACGATAATTCAAAAGAAGTCGGATCAAGATATAGACTTTTCGTGTAGAAGAGGAATCATAATCCTTGTAGATTTCATGTAGCAACCATCAGAGTGTTACAAGCCAGCGAGGATGGAGGGGAATTGCTTATATAAGGATAATTTTCAATGCTGCCGGTACCCGACTTTAATTCCAACTACATGCCAACATTGAAATTCCCTAACAATATTTATGTTAAGGAAATTTCCTTTAGATCCAAGGATTCAAAGCACATCAACAATGTGGTACAAATGATTAAATCCCATAGATGATCTGTAGCAATGAAAGAGTCTGAAAAGGAAGAGAGAGCTATATTGGTGACTCAAGAGAAACTTTAGCTTTCAAAACAAATCAATTAAATTTGTGACGTGTGGATCGAGGCCAGCGGTTAATTGGAAAGAAGGGCCCGAAAAGATGTGCGGAACTTTGGAGGCCCGCCACCAATGGATTTCAGTATTCAGCCATGAGAGCATAAGAGAGAGAGCTGATATCTGTATCAAAGAGCATTAATCATGCATTCATTCCGACCAGCGAGGAGATGATTACTGCTGCTTCATTTTATTTGGATAACCATATCATGAATTGTGGGAACCAAGAAGACCAGGATGTCCAAATTTATGTGGAAGTGTCGATGTGGTCCAAACTTTTAGGAGGGAGATCACGATGTCTGCCAAGAGGCATAAAGTTAAGATGAATTAAAGGTTGCCTACATGTTTGCGAAAGTTTACTTCCAATTTTTATAGTACATTTTTTCTTGACTACTCCGAGTTTACTTACTTACAAATTTGAAATTTCTTTTTGGTTATTTTGATAAGGATATATTCAACCAATGTGGAAGCACCTTTTGTTTGTATCACAAGCATAGTAATGAGACTCAGACTCGCCTCAGACTCGGCTAGGGTGACTCGACTCGTGGACTCAGGGACTTGGTGCAAACTCGGCAAAATGAAAAAACCCTAGAAATTTAAAGATTTTTAAGGATTTAAAACTTGTTTCATGCACCCTTTATTAAATAGACCTTAAATACACAATAATATCATTAAATAGAAGAAAATTTGATCACATACACAAGTATACATCGATCACTTAAGTATAAACACAAATTTTAGCTAAAGGAAATACACATACTCAAGTATACTACTATTATGCCCTTAATAAATTTTTACCTGGCTGCAATGCCATTTGAGTAGTCTTAGTCTTATGCTCCAAATTGATTAACGAAATGTGGAAGTGTTAAGCTCCAAATTTCCAATACTAAGTATATCTATAACTATAAATTGTCTCTATCACATTCACAATAGAAAGGAACTTATTGGAAATAGTATGCTCTAAATTGCCAATACTTAGTGAATCTAGATCCATAGTAATGTCCAAACAAAACTTGTCCTAGCAGCCATAGGGAAATGGGAAAATTTAATGGGTAATAATCAATGGGCTACGCAGGAGGCTGTCATACTATCAGCTGATTACCTAAGCCTTCCCCTATGCCCATTTCCCTATGGCTGCTGGGACAAGTTTTGTTTGGACATTACTAACTATGGATCTAGATTCACTAAGTATTGGAAATTTAGAGCATACTACTTCCAACAAGTTCCTTTCCATTTTGACACACTATTAATGTGATAAAGACAATTTATAGATATAAATATTAAATAATGTTGCAACTTGCAATAAGCCAATAACACATAAAAAATTAACATTCAAAGTTTAAACTTTATAATTAAATTATTAAACTAAAAAACTGGGTTAGCTTTTAGTTAGCTTTTTTGGATAGCTCTATTGGGTGTTGAGGACATTCCATTTATCTTTTGAATGTTAAGAAGTTAGAGTTTCAAGGATTTTTCAAGTAAGAGAACTATAGGAGCAGCCTCATCTAAAAGATTTTGAACTAGAGTTTGATATACCATTTAGAGAGCTTGGTTTTCATGGATATAAAGTATTATGAAAGCAGATTGAACTTGAACTGGCGGCCAATTTTGAAGACTATTACTAATGATCCAAATAAATTTATTGAAAACTATTACTTTTAAACTAATTAATATGTAATCATTTACTTTTTCCAAGGAGATAAAAAAAAATCATTTAACATATTAAATATACTTACAAATTATTGAAGGAATGTTTTTTGAAATTATCAAAGAATTAGCTCTTTTTGCTAGTGTTGGACATACGTTCATCATTAATGTTGATAGCTAGACATTTGCTATGTAATGAAATTTTTTCTTGCATTTCATTCGATGCTTCTTGGTTTGTGGGACGACGGTGTGAAGTAGTTTGGTGGCTAAACTAGAGAAGAAATGGAGGCCAACTTCACTCTGAAAGCGAGGAGGTAATTGGATCCTTTCGATGGCAAAGTGATGGTGAAGAGATTGTGTGGCTTGTTCCTGTACAAGGATGTGAAGGTGGCACAATCTATGCAAATAATTTTGGGTGATGGCTTCGAAGATTTGAAGCACAAATATCAAACTAATATGGATATATACTCTCTGATCATGGTGTGGGGACTGTACTTAGGAGAGTCAGTGGAGGTTTTAAGGAAAGTGATGAAAGTGTTGGTGCATAGGGATTTCAAAATGAACATGGAGAGCATCTTGGAAAGGGCTATACCAGGAAAAGGCTTTGTGAGCGAAGGCATGGAAGGTGTGGACCCAAAAGTAGCAGAGATAAATCGCCCTTTCATTAGGTGGCCAGAAGGAAGAACCAAAGCCGTGTGGAGAGAGGGTGTGGAATGAGGGTGGAAAGCTTTGAAATTGTGCATCAAATTAATGGAGACTAAGGAGATAATAGCGGGACTCAAAGCCATCACCAAAGAGGAGTTGTGTGAGAAGAAGGGTTTGTGTATGAGAAAGAAGGTGAAGCCACTTGCGAAAATGTGCCCATTGCATCTGGGCAGTGCTTCTGGAACTTTCGCATAAACTAGTTTACTATGTTTAAGCTAGATATTGATGTATAAGCTTAAGGGGTTAAGCCCTATTTTTGGTTTCGATACTGTAAATAGTTGGTGTTTGGGTAGTAGTTTAGTTGGATAGTTTTCAGGTGGTTGTGGTAGGGCTTTTTGATCAGTAGGTTTTTATTCTGTTTTAACAGACATGATGTGATGGTGCTAGAAGAACTTTTTATTTGGAGCTTTGTATATTTTGATTTATCTTAAATAAAATAAAAATATTATCACCAATCGAAGAAAATAATAATTTAAATATCGTTTAATAAATTTGATATAATCTTATGAGAAAATTCAAATACTTGCGTACTCTCCTCATTGGACTTCCTTTGTGCATCCTAGCTTCGTGCTCTCTTCAGTTGCTTTTAGCGCCCTACTCTCTTCCTTCACACAACGTTTTTCCCTTTTTTGTCGTCTGATTTCTTCCTTAACGCCAACTTTAGCGCCGACTTTTGGCTGTTAATGTAATCAGTTTGGGGTGCCTAAGGCGGTGCCAAGTGCACCTAATTGAGCACCTATCATTGTACGTTTTTCCTAGTCTAGCCTTGTGACTCAAAGTTCTCATCCTCAATTCGATTACACTGACCAAACAATGCAAATATTTCTCGACATCACTAGCTAGCTACACTTGTATAAAATCATAAAACATTCTTTATTTTCTATCAAGTAGTTATTTTGATAATTCATGTGAAATCAATTATATTATTTTGCAATGAACAAAAATCAACATGAATTATAAAATGTGGATAAGGATACAATGCTCTTTTGCCATTTACTCACAAAAAAATGCACAAAAATATGACATAGTTATATGAAATGGATGTGAAGTGTGTGTAGATGTATATGACTGCTTACAAATGCAAGTAAATGAATGTAAACTAATTGTTATCAAATTTTCACTATAGCTCAATTTGATGGAGTTGTTTTGTTCAAAGTTTTATTTTAAGGTGAAAATTCAAAATTAACCTCTGCAGATGTTTAATCATTGCAAGTGTTTAAAATATTTTGGAGTTCCAAGATGCAATGTGTTTAAATTGTCTGATTCAATTACATCATTAAAGAGTTGCATAAAAGAAAAGAGATGCTTTCATTCTGTATTCAGTTGCAGTGTTCAAACAAGTGATTTACATTGTTTTACATGAAAGGGAAAGATACAGAATTGAACAAGTGATTTACAAATGTTGAATTTATATTCATTGGGTAATGGAAAATCAAAATGTTTCCCTACCCAAACTCCTTCCTTGTTTTGGTGACCACCGTTGTCCCGTGGCTCCTTCATCAACTCAGTGCGGTAGAGTGGTTTTTACTGCGATCCCGCAAGGTGCTTCATCCTTCTCGGTGGTAGTGCAGTGAAAGCTTCTGTGGCGGCACGTGAGTCTTCCATCTGTTCCTGGCGGTGTTGTGGTGACTCTCACAAGTCTTCTACCATTGGTGTGCGGTAGTGCAGTGACCACCGCTATCCTGCGACTCCTTCATCAGCTTGGTGCGGTAGAACGGTTTTTACCGCGGTCCCACAAGTTGCTTCTTCCTTCTCGACGATAGTGCAATGAAAGCTTTTGTGGCAACATTTTTATTCATAGAGGAGGCCATGGAGAGAGGACATGGATGGCATAGAAATACTAAATCGTTGAGAGGAAAGTGGGTGGAAATAGATGAGACAACATTGATTAAGCACTAAATTTATTTTGATATTTTTTTGTGTGAAAAAAAATTACTAATGGCCTTTTCATAAATGTTATGTGAGTAAGATTTTTGGATAAACTATGTGCAAATTTTTACATAACTATCATGGACTGTGAAAATTGAATGTTATTAATTTTCATAAATGTGTTTGATAGCATATCATGCCATTGGCAATTAGGGGGTATTCTTGTCTTACAGTTGACTTAAGGAATGCCATAAATTGATTGTCAGCATTTACAAGGTATGTGGTTATATGAAACATTCATGTGTGAGAGACATAAAGATATTATATTGCATTTTAATTTATGACTAAAGGTTCATACTAATTTACTATTATTATATTAGGTGGGTGACCTCCAAGGATATCCATGAATCTCAAATGCCTAAACTTTGAAATGCTTCAATAATATTATGTTGTACTTCGACAATTGAAAACCTATTTTATTCTCCTAGCAAGATTTTTTATTTTCCATTATAATTCTAGACCAAACAACATTTGCGGGGATGGCCTTTTATACCAATCTTAATTTGTATGAAGTTCACGAACCTGTTGTCAAGCAGTAAATCCCTTTCATAGACAGGAACTGTAAAGGCTTCATTTAAGAAAAGATAAGTAGTATCTTTCTGAGGGTAATCCACATGCAAAAAGTAAAAAGCACATAAAAAATAATTGTACAGTAGAAAATCATATTGAATAAGTTTTTGATAAGGAAAAATAGGTTTTGAAGGGACCCTGAAACCATTTACAATGATGCCAAGCTGCAAGAGAAATTAAACCACTAATCCCAGTGGCCCAAAAAAGCAAAAAAATGACATAAGATGGAACATTAGCAACTTGTCAGCAAACCCAAAAGCAAAAAACATCAGCAAACTTGTTGAACCAAAAGACGAAACACCAGCTACAACAAATTATCTAAAACATTAGTCGAGGCCATGTTCTCCTTGATGACCTCCTCATGGATACTGATAACATCCTTCAGCTCCTCAACAATAATGTAACAACCCTCTTTTTCATCTTGCTCCTTGTCCTAAGGCATGAACCCGCTTGCATGTCCTTCTCCAACACAGGAGTGGAAGTTTCTACTTTCTCCACCAGGTAAGAGCCACTAATCTCTTCAATCCTTTCCTCCATATTACCCAAGTCAAGCAGTTTTCCGATCCAATTCAACACTTTCTCATTCAAAACAGAAAGACCCATAGTAGTGGTCTTCAAAGAGTTATTGCTGATATTGACCACCATTTTTAAGTCCTTCGACATCTTTCACATTTTATCCTCCAAACTTTCCACTCTGTCCTCTAGCATTTTATTAACAATAACTTCCAAAGAGGAAATTATTTCCTCATGAGAAACCCCCAAACGATCAACATCAACCAGTAGCTTATCAAGCGTACTATGCATTGATTTCACTTTTCTTTTTATTTCCCACTCCTTTTGGTTACCTCTTAGCATAGCAACACAAACATCCTTCCAATTTTTCATTTGAAGATTGAGCTCCTTAACCTCATAAAATAACCATTTAACCAGGGAAAGCAGGTTTCTCGTCCCATCTTTGACCATTCTACAAAACATATTCATGTCAATTTCATCCTAGTTAACCAGAGGCTGACCCTTCTGCTCCAAGTCAATAGGGGCATTAGAACAATCCCTATTTTGTTCATCCTCTTCTTTGATTGGGGAATCCTCGACATCCACCTTTATCCTCTCCTTATCTGGAAGATTCTCCAAATCATCCAATGCCTCCAGATGTTCCTTCTTCACTTCCATCTCCACAACATAAAAATCCTAAGAATAATTAACCACATCAATCCCTTGCATATCCACATGGCCAGTCTCATTAGGCTTCACCTCCATCTTAGAGCTTCCCATATCAACAGGGCCACTCAACTAACCACCCAAATTAACTAGTACCTTGAGCCCTTGCACTAGGGAGATCTCTAACAAACCATCCTTACTAGGAATAGGGTTCCCCAACGAAGCATTCTAAACACAATCAAAATTTGAAGGATCCACATCACCCACAGGATGACAACCCTTCAAACCCTCATCACCCATAGGATGACAACCCTTCAAACCCTCTTTTCTAGAAGACAACACGGGATTCACATTTGAACCAGGGGCAACCGCCTTAATTTTCCTTTTGGCAGAAGCTTTAACTTTCTTTATGCCTTTGGTTTTCCCCTTCGAAGATTTTCTAATAGAATTAGCCATAGTCTCCCGCAACTCCACATCAATCTCATAGCCCATACCCCATTCTTCCAATTCCTCATCCCTTTCCTCAAAGCCTCCTACATCAACAAACATATCCTCATATTCTAACTCTTCCTCCTCCAAACTACCGACCCATTCACCGACAGAGTCCCTTGTTTCATACCCATCATTTTTAACTTCCTTCTTACCAGGAGTTTTAGGGGAGACTGAGATCAACTTTAGCTTGATATGAGAAAAAATCAAACACATAAGCCCTTGATGAAGAACCACCTTCTTAGGGTTCTTTTTGTGGTCTTCAATACTCTTCTCCATAGAATGTAACAGGTAAAAAGGAAATGAGACTGAAACATTATGCCTAAAATGATTTAAGAGCATAAAATGGTGAGTGTAAACCACAAAGAATTTACCTTCAAGGGTGAAGTAGTGCATAATGGCCAACATGAGGTCCCTCCAAAGCAGCTTCAGGGACTTCCTAGCATAACCTCCACTTCCAATTTCCTTAACCTTCTTCCTCTCATCATGTTTAAAGAAATTCACAAAAGCCTTCTTAACTGCTCCCCTATCTCTGGAAATTTTTCTCCCAACAACTGAAAGGCTAGTTACCTCCGCAATAAAATCCTCTTCAATTTGAAACTCAACGCCCTGGTAACACAAAAACCTCCCATTCCATCCTTTCACAAAGAAATATGTTACGTCAGGGTATGGGCCTTGAATTCTCTACATAAATTAAGTAACCCCCCCAATTCCAAGTGCTCCCACATAGTAGCATTTTTCGGAAACTCTTCACATGAACTTGGCTCAATTCTACAACGGTCACCACCCATAGTGATAGGCAACAAACAAAAACCCAAGAACACCTAGGAGAAATGAAAAAGTAAAATGAACCATGCGCTACTCAAAAAAATACAACACCCACAATACGTGTGGGCTTATCATTCCAAGTAACCCTGCCAAAAATGCTAGCCCATCCTTCTACGAAAACCAAGGAAAGAATAATGAAACTGAAAGAGCAAAGGGTCAACATGCAAAACCCAACTTAAAATCATAATGAAAAACCTTTCCCCGAGAACATCTCGCCTAGAAACAAGCTAGTTGGTCATCATTAGAAATACACTTCAAATTAAGAGGTAGTGATTCAAAAGAATCCCACTCAAATCTCTCAGCCACTCCCATGTTGGCAACCCCATCAACCATCATGTTCACTTCATGAAAAACATGTGTGATTTTGATCTCCTCAAAAGAGTTAATAATAGATATCGAGTCATTAATAAAATTGGCAATTGACCATGAAGGAGGACATTTCATCATGAGACAATTAATCACATTAAGAGAGTCCCCCTCTAGCCATAGTTTAGAAACACACCTTGTTTCTTAGCAAAACTAATCCATGATAAGTTGTTGCAGCCTCCGCATAAAAAAAACAATTGTACAGTAGAAAATCAAATTCAATCAGTTATGTCTTATTTCTCTTGCACACTTATCTGAAAGACATAGGGTATTCACCATACATTTCCCTTGACAAAGAAAACATGTGCTTTCATTTATTTTTACTGTATATCTCAGAAGTGAAATTGGTGTTACATAATGATGCACTAAGAAAATAATATATACAAAAAAATGCAAAGAAAATGTTTGAAATTTAACATGCAACCTACTGTGTTGTGTTGAAAGGAATCAAGATTAACTGGGACAAGAAATAAAAATAATTTTTTTGATGATTGTACTTAAAAGTGAACAGGATATGAAAAGTGTGGACAATGATGGTGTTGAAATTGAAATACTTACGATTTTGATTATTCTTGTTTTATGTCATTAGAGATAAAGAGCACATACAATTTTATATACATAGCAAATGAAGATTTGAAACTGATAAACTGAAAATGCTTAAACAACTGAAAGATTTTCGTAAACAATAATTCACATTCTCACTTAGAAAATGGTGAAGCATGTTTATTCAAACTTTGTTTTCTTTAATAGACATAACATTAAAAGAATATTTACAAGTACAAGAATATATACATTGTTTCATAGAAAATAAGGAATGTTTCATAAAATATATCTTTAGAATTTAGGAACTTCCTCTGTCGAATATTTGGAAATTCCTACACAAAAGTTTTGCTTCGGAGTGAAAACACCAAGAAGTGTTTCACACCAACTCAAGGTACAATCATAAATTAATGCATGTTGTTGATTATTTTAGATGGAGATTGGAGAAAATGCAGAGCCTGAGCATTCAACTAGCAAAAGAAGAAGATATGTACATGGATGTGGCCCTAAAACTGTTAAAAGAAACAATTCAAATGAGCGATTGTACAAAGACAAGTAGATTTATGATTTTATCTTAGAATGTACAAAATTTCTCTATTGGAGATTAAAGATGTCAGGTTGGATCAAAAACTGGATAAGTAGATTTATGATTTTATCTTTAGAATGTAGGAACTTCCTTTGTCAGATATTTGGAAATTCCTACACTCAGGTTCTGCTTCCAAGCGAAAACACTCGAAAGTGTTTCACACCGGCTCAGGTACAATCAACCTAGTTATGACATTGATGTAATCCAATTTTTCCTGAACCATCCATACCAAAATGTTGCATCACAATTTATTCTTCCTGCACATAAAATACCACATATTAACCCCTTCTAAATAAAACTCAAAATACCATGAAACAATGAGTCCCCTATATTAGTAAGTAGGTAGTCTATAAGGCATAGTTTGATTTTATACAAGTATGCTCATGAAAGGAATCTTCAAGTGACAATGAGTGAGTTGTTTGAGATTGCAGTTGATGGTGCAATATCTAGTCTTGAAGGCAATTATCAAAGAAGTAAATGTGCAAGAAAATAAAATTATACACAACAAACAATTCACAATGTTATCTTGCATAATGCCTTAATTTGGAAGACAAAAATCTCATTGTATCTTGATGAAAGTAGTGACCTTAATGGTCAATCACTGGCAACCAAGATTTTAAAACATGCTATTGTGCTTATGGAGGCAACATTTTAAGCAAGTCAATGAGTGGTGGTTTGGAACAATGGCAGGTATGAAGGAGTT
>VDFB02011066.1:0-15718 GCA_007258455.2 Sequoia sempervirens
GAAAGCTCACTTTCCTCTATTGTTATATCTTAACCTTCTTCTTTTGCATCATTGATTGCATTAGCAATCCATTCTTCAAATTTTGGAAAAGAATCACCTCTAATCAAATCATGACATCTGCGCTTTTGAGGTCTATGTTGCATCCAAGCTTGATTCTCTTCTTCATGTTTTCTACATAGAATAATGACATAAAAATAGTAAGATTAATAATATAAATGTGTAAATGCAATTGAGTAAATAAATTATTGTGTAATTTTTTTTTACCTGCGCCACTTATCGAACGAAGATGTGTTTTGAAGAATAAAGGCATGTATTGCACTTCTTTCTTGATATGATAGCTTGAAGCGACATCCATTGCCTTCTAATACTTCACTTGCAACTCTCTCATCTTCGTCATCATCCCATACACCTCAATTGACATTTTTAAAATCCTTCATAGATTCTGTGCAAAATCCCATGGCCTCTTGCTTTGAATATCCCTTAGACATGCTACCTTCTAGTTTTTCCCTAGTACGGACAATTTTTTTCAAAACCTTAATATATCGTTCTATAGGATATATCCATCTCATTCTTACTAGGCCACAATGCTCTAGTTCATATTCTAGATGTATTAAAAGATGTATAGAAATGTTAAAGATTGTTGATGGAAATTCTCGTTCCAATAGACAAAGGACTTCAACAACCTCCTCCCTCAAACTATCAAAGTTTGAAGGATCTAATACATGTAAACTCATTCTCTTTAATATTAGGCCCAACCTTATAATTGCCAATCTTGACCCCTTTGCCAAACTTGATATATTTACCACAATAGGTAAAATATTCTCGATTATGACATGATAGTCATGGGTCTTGAGGCCTCTTAAGCTATTAATGTTAGTTTGGCTTCTAATGTTGCTACTTACATATCTAGTGGGAAAGCAAGTCTGAGACATCAACTATAAGAATTGTGTGCATTGTTCCTTTGTCCAAACATAAGGAGCACTAGGTTTTCTATATTTTTCATTATCATATTTTTCAACCCAAAGATTTCTCTGAATCTTTATTTCTCAAAAGTCTTCACGTGATGAAATATTATCAAGAGCACCAAAAAGACTTTCTATAATAGCATAAGCTATATTTTTCTCAGTATTCCTAATGGCTATATCCTTAAAGTATGGCAACTTATACAATATGCACAACCGTTTTACACCACTTTCATTACATGGATCATATCTACTGTCATCAATCCCATCATTTTCAATAAATGACATTCTTTTTTGTCCATTCTCAACAATGTAATTGCCTGTTATTAGCAATGGCACTGCACGATTCTCTTCTTGACCATTGAAACGTGTTTTTTGTCGATGATATGGATGATCCATTTTAAGGTAAGCACGATGTACACAATAAATATGCTTACACAAACTTCTTGAGTGCCTCACAAAATCCTTAAAGTTTCAAGCAGGACATGCATGGTATCCATGAATAGAGAGACTAGACAATGTGCCATATGCAGGAAGATCATGAATCATAAACAATAAGGAAGCTCTTAAAGTGAATTTGATTGAATGACCATCCCTTAAAGATTGAATTGCTTCAATTCCTTTCCTCAATTCCATTGGCTCATCATATAATGGCTCTAGATAATCATCTATTGTATCTGAAGTCACACTTTTCTTTCCCAGTATAATCAATGATAACATTAAGAAAAATGGTTTAGTTGCTAACCATGGAGGCAAGTTATAATTTATTAGAAACATTGGCCAAGTTGACCATTTAGTACTTTGATCTGAGGATGGGTTCACCCCATCTAGAGCCAAACCCAACCTTATATTATGAGGATCTTGAGAAAAATTGAGCCATCTATTATCAAATGCCATCCACGTCTTAAAATCAAGCACATGCCATTGTTTTCCATCAGTGCTCTTATTTTGGGCATGCCACTACATAAGTTCAACAATGTCTCTACACCTATACATTTGGAGTAATCGTGGGATTATTGGAAAGTGGTATGAAACTCAGAAACCCACAAGATTTCAACCTTTCGTCTATACCTCATCTACTAATATTTCAAAACATTCACTCTCTATTTTGTAAGATTTTTAGAAATAATACACAAACTATTCACACATGTGTGGATGTTTTCATACCCCAAGTCTAGCTTACTGATTTTATTTTTACATTGACTTCATTTTGTTGGCAATGTGGAGTCAACTAGTAACAATGAACTTAATAATGCCAATAACTGATCTACACACTCATTTGTCCAACCATGCACCACTTGCAAGTTAAGAATTTGAAGGATTATCACAAAATGACTTAACTTTCAATTAGCATACACAGGTTTTAAAACATCATCCATTGACTTGGCCCAATCATCATTTAGACCCGCATTCAACATTTTATCAACTTCAAACCCTTCGTCAAACATTTTTGCCTCTTCATCTATGTTTGGTGCCACTTCATCTATGTTTGTTGCCTCTTCATCTCTCATAGTCTAACATTCTATCATATTTTCATAATAATTGTAAGCCCAAGGGTTTATACCACTATGCCCATATCTTATCATATGTTGATAAATCATTTTTTTTCGAACCTTTCCACCAAGACAATTTTTACATGGACATGGATATTTTTCAATGTCCCTCTCATCAACTACTCTCTCATCATATGCATGATATTGATCTGTAGTCAACCTTTGATGCTCATCCATCTATAATACTGTGCATTCCCATATTAATTTAGTTTTTGATTTAAAGAAAAAAACATAAATCTAAAAACAGAGATGCCAAAACATTGTTGAAAGTAGTTACTTTTAGTACAAACCATAACATAAAGAAGAGGATATAATGAGTCATTGTTCTAAGATCTATCTTACATTCATTTGAAGTTCACCTATTGAGAATGGAATATGCCTATTGTTGATGGTGTTTTCTGCACAACAACTTATACAAGATACAAGTATCCTATCTCTCTTGAAAGGAAAATCTCTATCAACAAGCTTCAAGAGATAACCCCAAGGTCTCTAATGTCAGGTCTTGAAAATGCATAAACAACTCAGATAATATGTGAAAATGTTGGTAATCACAAAGGGACCTTACTACAAGCAAATACTGAATCTTCAAACTTATCAAATCTAGTAATATGGTGATACTTCAAATCCTAAATCTAACCCAGATAATGAAAGAAATAGAAAAAGATAAGGGTTTCAATGACATTTCTAAGATTAACACTAATCCTAAGATTAATAGTGCAGATGAAAAAATACTTGAAATGGACCAATCTCTTAGAAACTAATTCCTGATTGACCCAAATAAATCTGCAATCTTATAGAAATAGTGCAGTCTTCTAAGGCACGTAAGATTTTCAGATCATGAACATTCATCCAAAATAATCCTATTGCAATTGAAATGAACAAACATTCACAACTGAACTAAGCACAATGAATATCAAAGTCCAATCTAACTTTGCAAAGCAACCAACAGTCAGCTAGCTGTAAAAAATATGGACTAGAGATTGTTGCAACACTTCAAGCATCAAATCATAAACACCATTAATTCATCTAACATTAAATCTAACATATATCAATTAAGCTTAAGCAATTTCAAAAGATAGAATCACAGGAACCATGCTAGATAAAATTAACACAAGGACACCAAATCACAATGCCTTTACTTGCATTAAATCATCCAAAGTAGCAACAATTCCAATCTCATGTTATAGCACTTGCTTGGAAACAACCTAACTACCAACTTCTTACTCTAATGCCCAATTCGCTCTAATGTAAAACTATCTAGCCCTTTCAAATGAGGCAATATCCCTATTTATAGAGATTACATCTTATGTCGGCCCAAATAGGGTTATAAAACAATTGGCCCCAAAAACAAGTCAGCCAAGAAGAATTCAAAATAAAGTAAAGTATGCATTAAATGCATGTGTTCCATCCAAGTCGGTCTGGGATCTCCAAGATGGTTTGATCCAATGCATGTGAAAGATGAAGAGAAATAATGGGGAAGCACAAATTCTGATGAGGAATTGCATTAATTGCTCTCCATTTTGTCCTTATCTCGCTCCACTTTATCCTGCACCATCAAAAATACCTTCTCCAAGTTGGCTATAGGTAGAATAGCTAGCACTTTAATTTTCCTTTCAATGGACTTAATGTCCTCTCTTGACTACTTTATGACCTTGTCCCAATCCACCTTTAGGGTTTGATATTTATCCATCATTGCAATGTATGTGGCTACATTATCCAACTGGTGTTCAGTAACTAGGTCCTCATTGACTAGAGAATATACATCTTGCCACCATTTCCTCAGTTGCTCCAAGTTCAAATGTTTTGGTGCAAACCTTTTTCTTCCTCAAGGAAGAATCTTTGAAGAAATAAATGTAATCACTTCGGTGTAGGATGCTTGGGATTCCTAATTTCTGGGAGCCCTTGTTGCATTTTCAAACTCTTTTCCTTATTTGCAAACTTCGCACGGTTCCTTTAGGGGTTTTGGTAACTTTGAGGAAGGAACATCGCTACTTTTAATCTCTGTACCTATGATGTGGTCTTGGTCTTCGCAGTCAGAGATCCACATCCTTGTTCCTGCCATAGTTACTCTCATCCCACCCCTACTTGACCCACCTTTTAAAGGATATCTATAATACGGTATGCCCTTAGCTTCCAATTCCCTTGCAAAACTACCATTCTGCATGCAGTGTTTCATCTTCCAACCTATTATTGTTCTGAAAACTTAGAAGCAATATAGTATTGAGGATTGCAGGGTTTAATCAAATCATGCATCGGGCTGACATCATTCTTTCAAATCTTGCTGCTTCAGACCTCTTTCTTTGTCTCTAGTGCATCCAGCCTCTCAAATTCTTCAACTCTCGCGATCATAGAGTATGGTCCCAAGTCATGGTTTTGTAAATATCAATCTTTACCAGCCACTTCTATCTTCTATTCTTACCCAGCGATAGTGGTAATGAATCGCTATTAGCTCATCTCTCAATCCTGTATGCAACCCTAGCTTTGCTTTTCCTTTCTCCAGGTTCAAATATTTCTATCCCCAATCGGAAGTGAGTATCATCCAAGTAATTTTTACTCTTTACCCCTTATTCAGCTGGGTAGAACAATGAACTGGACCGCATACCTTGTCCAACCACATCCTATTGAACCTTGGAGAAATCCTCATTCAAATTTTTCTTTTCAGGAATCTCTTCATTCTTATCTTCACTTCCCTTATCATGTTCTTCTTCTTCACACATTGGTGAAGGAGTCCTGATTAGCACTTCCTCTCTCTATGGAGGCCTATCTTCTTCATTTCTTGTAGGTGAATCTTCATAAGTCACCAAAGGGGACTGCAATATCTTCTCTATCTCTGCCTCCGTACTATAAAGTTCACCTTCTCAAAATTATTCTTCTCCTTGATCTTGGTGATCCTCTACATCCTTAGATTCACTTGGTACATCATGATTTTCATGAGAAGGAGGGAAATCATCATGTTGTTCTATGGTAGGGACAACTAAGGGAACACTTTTCTTTGGTGCACCATCCTTGGGAGAGGGAGCTCTTGATCTTCTTGTGTACACCTGTGTTTTCTCTCTCAAACTTTCCACAATTACTACTAGTGGGCCAACTTCATCCCTTGCCCTGGAAGATTCCTTCTTCTTCTTAGACAATCTCACTATTCTTCTTCTCTTAGGCACGAAATCACTACCCTCTTTTCCTTCTTCCTCAACTTCTTCTTTTTCAGATTTCTTTGTCTTTGAAATATGTTTTCTTTTCTTAGCAACAGGTCTCCTTTTCTTCTCTGCTTCTACTTGATCATCCCTAATCTTTATCTTGAAAGGGGAGCTCACCTTAGCTTTACCCTTTGGGTCCTGCTCAATAGACTCTTTAGAAGTGGTATGAGACTCCAAGTCTCCCATTAGATCATAGGTGCATTGCACACCTGTACTCTCTAACTCCCAAATCTTGTGTTAGTGTACTTGATCACTGGAGTCATGATATGCTCTAGTTTTGTCTTTTCTTCCTCTAGCTAGTCTATCTCTCCTATCAGTTTGTCTTTCAAAGGCTCATAGTCATGACTCTGAATCAAATCTCCATCATCTTCAATTTGATCAGGAATGGCCTTATGTTGTATAGTCGGACCAAGTTCGCTGGAAATCTAGAGAAATTCTTCTTTCTTACTTCAAATTCATCCTTGTTATTAGCCCAATAATCTTCTACATCATCCATATGGTTGTATTCCCTAATGGCCCTCTTTTGTGCCTCACCAATCCTATCAAATATGGATCTCTTAGAATGGAAAGAGAGACCCAAAGTGCTCATTTCCTCCTTAGAAGCATGGGTTGAATTAATAGAATGGCAAGCTTCATTACTACCTGTTCTCAAATGAAAAATCATCACCAAATTTGGTCTTATGTTTGTCTTTCTTGACAATTGAATCAAAATCATAGATCTATCTTGTGACTTCCAGAAGTATAATGTGATATGTGGGATATCTAGGGAGTCTATATGGGGCCCTCTGACAACCATCTATTTTGATGTATGAAAAGGTAGGGAACTGGATAAACCAAGCTCCAAACCTCTTGATTAGTTCCTTGGCATTGTCTGAGATTCGGACATGCTCTGCACCCTGTAATAGCCTAGTGATGTACATGGTGAATGTGTCATTCACCCTCCTATAACTTGTGCTACCCAAGTGTAATTGTGGGTACACCTCATAAATCACATCCTGCCCAAACACGCCCCTTGTTCTTAGCCCCTTATATGGATGGAACCTTGCAAGTGCATAGACCAAGTAAGAGGTCATTGTGAAGGTCTTTGTCTGTAGGACATTGCACATTTGTTCATGTATCATTGCACTTATAATGCCTTCCCAATGGTAGTCAATATTCTGCTCCATCCTCACAATGGCATGGAACATCCAGTTTTCAAATACTCCTGCACTTTTCAATCCTACTACCCTGCTAAGGAGTGTGATAGCATCATAGTATTCCTTTTTGAATTTTGGTCTGACTAATTACTTGGGCAATTTAGAGAAGTGAGACTTGGGTTTCTCTAGCCAGGAATTGATGACCTGTTGTGATTTGATGATGTCTTCATCATAATACTTCTTCGCTATGTCCACATAAAAACCCACCACATGAGACCTATCAGGCATGTCAAAGGTCTGGGCTATAGACACAGGATTAAGATTTTCCACTATTCTCCCTTGAGGACCAACTATCCTTTGCGTGCTACTATTCTCCCTTAAGGACCAGCTACATGGGCCAACCCTGACTCCAATATCCTTCTAGCCAACAAGGGAAGGTTTTGTGTTGCCATCCTTGCATTGAATTCCTCATAATCCCATAGACCAACATTTGTATCTGTGACTTCGGACCAGATGGAAGTCAACTTGCTCTTTGGGATCCTACTCTTTATATCCATTTTGATCCTTTCTGCCTCAGAGATAGCAGACCCTTCAACACTTGGATCTGTTTGCTTGTCCTTGGTCTTCCCGACTATTTTCTTACTTGATTCAGCCTACATTCAACAGAAAAAACCACAATAAATCCTTTTATAGTATTAGAATCAAGGTTAGTCACCCATGAATAAAATATTCATCATTAAACAAGCTCAAAATCATGAAAAAAATCCCTCAAATTAATCATAAAACCCAATCATTTTAAATCCAATATTTTGAGCAATTCGGGGAAAACCAGCCAAAGGAATTTTGAGAAATTCCTAGCTAAGCAGATTTTAATGATTAAGAACAAAATTCATTAGTTCAATCATCACAACATGAAAGGAAAGTATGTAACATCATTTAAATTATCAATATCACCCATGAGATGCCAAGTGCACAACATTAAATTCATTCATCTCTCAAATTCTTTGTACTGCAAAGTCACTTTGGGAAAATTCAGGAAAATCCGCTAAAGAAGGAATTTTGAGCCCTTTGCACACTTCTGGGAAAACAAGAGGGAAAAGGAAAATCAGGAAATTCTGAGGGTGCAAAAATTCCATGGAGGCCTCGAGATCTCGAAAACTATCAATTTCATGATCTTGCCCAGAACAAACAAACGACCATAGACTTCGGATTTTAGGCTCGAATACAATTCGTTTTACATTTCCTATTGATCATTTTGAGTCCACAACTTACTCTCAAAGGCTAATTGGTGAGGATTGGAGAGGCCTTAGGTTGCAATCGTGATGCCCTAGGTTGTAGCTGTGAAATCTCTGCCATGAATGCAGAAAATGAGCTCAGATGAAGTTTGAATTGAACTTGTTTGTCTAGTTAAGCTCAAGATAAACTGTCTAGAACATGCCTAAGTGAGCTACTAGCTAATGAATCAAAGATAGGCTCATGAACTCACTCAGGGAATCGTAATCCCAAAACCACAAATCGCAACAAGATTACTCATGGGTCAAGCCTGAAGGAATGATTTGGGAGAGCCTGGTGCTACAAAATTACTAACTCAACTAGGGATCTCAACTAGGTTCTAAGATTCTGCAAAGAAAACAAATTAAACCCTAGCCCTGGAAAAATCTATGCCAAACCCATGAAATTCGAGCCCCAAGTGCATTCAAAACATCAAAATATCACATTCATTCATTATTCAAAGGCGAGGCAAAAGTTACATCCCATGAATGAAGCAAATCTATCTTCAAAGGAAATCGACAACAAACTTGGACACCCTAGTGACAGCTGCAACAACAATTTAAGAAATTTGCTACCGAATCCAGAAATCAACCAGTCCAATCGCCAAAATGCTCAACACTCAAGACCAAGATCTCAACAAAGAGAAAATGATGAAATCCTAGTGATGCATAATTTCCCAAGAAGTCACCTAAATACTTGCCGCAGAGATCGTACTATCAAGCATTAACTTCGTCGATAAGACAGGTCAGAACATAATTTGAGAATTCGACGATGTGACGAAATTTAAGAGAGATTTGGTCCAGGTGAAATTCTGTGAGAGACTAGAATCCCCAGATCACAACATTAAAGCTTTCCCATCAGACTTCTAGCAAAACTGGGGAATTTTGCCTAGAGTGAAAATTCCCGAAGTTAGTGAAAAACCCAAATTTATTCAAAACTTAAGATTTTCAACAAGTAGCATAAAGGGGGTTCATTAATGCAAGCAAGATAATCATTCAAGTACGTGCCTAAGCAAGCAAAGCCTCAAAACCAAAGAGCCAAAGCACCAAAAATTAGAGCGAAAAAGGGGGGTCCCTACTTTCAATGGGGCGTGTGTACGAAAACTGCACAACACCTATGTTTGCTATCAGCTTACTTTCAATAATGAGGGTTTTGAATTGCCTCTGAATTCACTACAGAGGGCCTCATTGACTTCAAATTCATTACAAAAAACTCTAAATTCCTTGCTCGCCTTTTCAAAAGTCTCCAGGTCTTATCCAGAAGCAAGCTTTATAAGCCCATGCAAGTGCTTCAATACCTGTCCATGAGAATAACAAACGTCAACAACAATCCAATTTCATTCCCATGCCAACAATTATACATTTTACAAGTTGCCTGACTTATAAATATAGACAAGTTATGTAAACTACTAGATAAATAGCATTTAAAGGTTTGTCATTTTGACTTATAATATGTTTTTGAGTTTAGCTAATACAACTATTTTTTTGGGTTTATTTTCATGGTTGTTACTCATGTAACTTGTACTTTCATATCCCTTTGAGTTGTTTTTTGTATTTCTTTCTTCTGCATTGGCTGTGTTATGAAAGTAAAACTTGAAAGTGACCCTGATGATAAGATTTGAGTCTTTAGTTGTTTACTTGTTTTTGTGATATTTGACTTCTGAGTCTTAATATATAAGTCCAGATGTTTATCTAGATTGATGTGGATCTTGCAAATTCTAGATACTTAAAGCCAAAACATTATTGAGCCTTGAAAGTGGATTGATCCACAAATAACATTATGGTGAGTGCTAGAATGTAGTGTTCATTGTGGGTCATGAATGAGTGGAGGTGATACAAAATATTGAAATATACTAGTAATAGTCATATGGTGTTAATCAGTTAATGTAAATGTGACATAAGGATTTATTATATATAAGTGAGTTGAAGGCCAAGAGTATTTTGTCTGATTGTCAAAGAGGACAAACTTAACATAGCCATACACTCATAATTGATTTTGGATCACAAGTGTTTGTGTTCAAAATCATCTCTTAGAAGTACATGATATATATCTTCTACAAGTATTTAAGCACACTACAAGTATTTCTTGACAAACTTATCTCTAGGTTCACCTAGCTTAGAATTACATGCCAGATGCTACTATTTTTTTCCTTGGTGAGTTAGTTGTGCTCCTTTTTGTTCATAAGGAACATCTTTATAATTAATGTGGGTTTGTCTCTTTTGGTGTGCATCCATTTTAGGCCTGCAGTCAAATGGATTCCAGAGAGGCTGTGTTTGGTGGAGGCTCATTAGGTAATATTTTGGAGTAATTCTTTAATTGGAAAATATATCCTTATTTTCTATAATTTTATTCTATTTGGTAGAGTGGCTCTAGGGATAAGGATTTTAAATGTTTACACAACTCTATGAAGAAGTCATGCTTTCTTTATAAGAGTGTCTTAGAAATTTACTTCCAATTTACCATGAGAAATTCCCTGAAAACTGTGGTTATAGGAGGGTGTGGGAGTTGTGCTCAGTGAATGCGATGTATATGTTGTCCAGAAAAGAACTGAGTTGGTTCCTGCAGAAGTACTTTGGACAATTCAACTGACTAGATATGCATGCATTAGTAGTTTCAAGTGTAGCAAAGCCTATTCAATCATGGGAAATGTTAGGAGATTCATTTGTCTCTCTAACAAAGAGTTTTTTCAACCATTGCAAATTTGCAACTAGCTTGAAACGGTATCTTGATTATTTAAGAATTAGCATTTGTCTTGTCATAATTATTTGGCAGAACTGTAGTAACATGGGGATATTGTAAAGAATATTATAAATTAAAGGATTAACATTGATCTGGTCAAGCTAGGTAATGAACACCATATATATGTGGTATTTGTCTTCTTGGAGACAACAAGCTTTATTCAGTTATCCATTACTGATTCTTATTCTCTCTTATTTTTTGTATGATCTATGCATGTTATTTTTCATTGTGCTAGTTGTTAGAACTGAAAAATTTACATTTTTCACTAGCCTCCACCCACCAATCCTCCACATTCCATAGAAATTCATCACTTTTTAATTTTATTATAAAGAAAAATTGTTGAAATTTGTGTGACAAGATCCATTTTGTAGCCCACATTGCCAAATTGTCACACCCATAAATAAGTTTGAGACTCCATAATTTTTCCTAAGTAAAAATTAGCACTATCAGCCTAACAATGCATCATCGGCGGAACCCCCATCATAGCCTTGCCGATGGCCCGATGAAAATAGTTCATAACCTAGTATCAATGTAACAACACCCTATTGGGCTAACTCCTAAGGCGTTCCCCTCGATCGGTCGATAGAGTAAACAAAAGTAAGCACATCGTTGTAAGACATGAACATCGATGGAATGAATGTCTACATTCCCTCGATGGCTCGATATGATCATAAATTATCAAGAGTTATTATATATCAAGGGAATTAATGTGTATCAGGGTAATATATTTTGGCGTTCTGTCGATAGACCAAAGGAAAATTGTTCATCGGTGGAGAGGGTGGCTATCGGTGGAATAAGGATTGTAGTCTCGCCGATATAGTGATGATGATTGATTGCTAACTGATGTGACATCTCAAGGCATCGTCTAGATATTTAAAAATAAATGCTTCCCCCCGATGACAAGATTGAAACGAGTGGTGTATTTATGAGCCAGAGTTGAAGTGAATTATATCACAAGTTGATCGCATAATTGTTGCACAGTCTGGAAGATTTCACTAAGGACAAAAGCAGAAAGGAAAATATTGGAGTTATCACGTAGCAAAAACCAATGGAGGCGAGACCCAAGTAAGTACACCAATCCCGACTGAGAAGTTGTATTTTTCAAAAGATTAAGAATTCGAACAATGGAGGAAAATGTAGAAAAACCCAAAGCTAAGAAATTGAAAACTGAGAAGAGACTCTTGAATCAAGACCTGATAGATCAATGCCCTGGGTTGGGGCCAAGACCCAGGAGGGGTGCTCAAATGAATCCTTCAATGGATAGATTATTAGATAAACATAAAGGCTCGGGGGATATTTGGACACCATGATGCAGGTATGAGCTTTTCATGTATCATTATAGGAAACAATTTAGGTTTTAGCCAGTCGACAACCCGTGGAGGTTGAACTTGGGAAGACTCGTGGTGCCCAATGTGTTCATAAATGTAGAATTAATTAAAGCTCTAGCTAGTAGATATGACCCCAAGAGGAGAACTATCCAAGCACATAATGGGGCTGACATGCTTGCTATTTCTGAGGGTTTAATTCTAATGTGTTTCAGTTGGAGTGTCCTATGAACTTGCCATTCATGATTATAGATCTCTTGATAGAGTATCACCATATGGATACCAGCTACAAATGATGGAAACTACCCTTGCATAGGCCTAAGAATGAAGCATGCCAACTCATGAGGTTTTCGAGTAATGAAAACCCTCCTTTTCATGAGGACTTGTTTGAAGAATACTTCAGATACACTTATTATTAAGCTGGTCAAGTCTTGGGGGTAGAGATCCCACCCCTCATGTCTATTGCCCCAATTGTCTTAGCTGCATACATACAAAGCAGTGATGCCATGTCATTCAATTATGCTAGATACTTGGCCAATGACCTAAACCGAGAGCTTGAAAAGATTAAAAACAATAGTGAATATATTCATTTCAAACATTATTCTCTATTCATGCATTTTCTCATGCACGAGGGACATGTTAGAAAGGGTTTGGAGTCAAGAATTAAGAATAAAAGATACAAATGAAAATGGGAACCTCAAACCTGTACAGATGTGGACTTCATTGTGGGATAGTTGATTTGGTAGATCTCATTATCTTTATTTTGAGGAGTTTTTTGTGAAACCATTAATGGAGTGGCTGGGATATCCACGTGATTATAACTTATCCCCAGAAGTGAAAAAGTTTCTAAGACCAAAGGAAAATGACCCAAGGAAAAAGGTGGATCATAACTAGGAAGACTGGTATGCTTTTCTTGACTGCACAATAATTAGGGTTTATGGATTTGAAGGAACTCCACACTTGTTGCCATGAGTAGTTCCTAATAGAATTTTCTACTTAGAAATTGTGAGACAATTGGAAAAATCTGATTCCAAAAACCTCAAAGGACACAACAAACAATCGATCATGCCTAGTACCTTATGTTTTGGAGACTTTACATTGGTTGCAAATGAGGGATATGAGGAAATTGATGCTAAATTAGCACAGTATAACCTCCCTCTAGGTAACAAAAGGAAAGATTTTGATGCATAAGGCTTTATTCACAAAGCAAGGTTATCACAGGCGTTATCAGGATATGAGCATGTATTCTCAATTGAAGATGTAATAAAAAATCATGATGAAGCCTCTACCACTAAAAGAATGACTACATATAATAGGGTTATGCTTGTAGAGGAATGGAAAAGAAGAAATGTCCCATCTTATTCGAAGGAATTTGGTGAAATACAAGATCCTCTAGCAAGGATTGAGCAACTCATTGCTCATATGGATGAAGTGGTAAAGAATGTGCCTTCATTTTTCTTTGATGCCCCTCATTTTTCTTTGATGCCCCTCATGCAACCTATTTAGGAGTGCAGGTTGAACATATAGAGCCCTTAGATTATATCCCTTCACAGCCAACTCCTGATGTGATTTTTTTTGTAGATATTGATATGAGTGAAGAAGAGGAGAGTGATGAGGAACGTGATGAGGACGAAGAGCAAGTACAAAAAATAAGTGCTCCTGTAATTGTACCGTGTGAGCCTCCTCAGGAACACAATGTTGTAAGATTTGAAGCATCAGATGAATGATCAAATGATGTTAGTGTCAAGGCTGGACAAGAGTTCATTTCTGATGGAGATTTTGTTAAGTCTCCTGAGTTTAAGTCATTTGTTTATGAATATAAAGGCAAGAAAATGAGACAAAAGATGCAGGATGCCACTCCTGAACGAGAAGCTGCTATTTTGAAATAATTGAAAAAATAAATAGACAAAGAGATGGAGTCCACCACTCCTAAGAGAGGGAGAGAGTTACGCCAAGAAGCTGGAGTATTTCTTTTTCCCGGATGGGATATAAGCTTTGCAATTGTGTTTGATAGTTTCAGAAAGAGAGGAGATAAAACAATGAATTTAAAAGATGAAGCAAGTGACAAGATGTATTCAGGATCTGGATACAATCCAGATGAGGCCACCTTGCTTATTTGGTCACTGTACCCCCATGACAAAAGACTAGATGTGATTGATAATCCAAACCAAATGTTTGGACATCTCTTGGTTCAAAGAGTAAGGGATACCAACCCCATGAACATAGCAAAGTTGAATGTCAATGTGGCAAAGTTCACCAAGGCACAGATTGATAAGCCGGTTAAAGAAAATGACAGGTTGAAGAAGGAATTAGCACATCAAAGAGAAAGAACATCTTCCTGTTCCACACTAGAATTGTATTCCCCATGGCTTGAGAAAGATAAGAGAGTATTGGATGCAATGGCTGATACAACTTATTGGAAGCAGTGCCACCTAAAATTTGAGGAAAAATGTAAAGAATTGGAGAAGGAAGTCAAAACCATCAAGTATAATATTGCATCCAAAATGATCAAGGGAAGATTCAATAAGATGATGAAATGTGTAGATGAATATTGGAGGAAATTTAAAAAGGTACTCTCAACAATAGAGGAGAATGAACGATTACATGGGATAATAATTGAAAAGAGACAAGAGCTTCAAGACAAGAAAATCCTGAAAGGACAGACAATGCAAACACATAACAAATTGGTAGAAGCACACAATGGATATCATAATAGGCTCATCGAGGACTTCGAGTGCTTCAATTTGACTTTGACACTCTATGATGATATGGGAAATCCTCTAGAATATGATGATTGGAAGGAATAATTTAATGTGATTCTAACTGTTGCATTACAAGAGATCAATGACAAGGATATGATTTTACAAAATACTCACAACTAGCTCGAGAAGATGATGTATAGGGAGTATGATATGAGAGAGGTGTTCTCCAATGCAGATACTTGTGTTGAACAAGAATACATCCATCACCTCTTTGCATTCAATTTGTTCGTCAACCAAACTATGGATACACTAGACATAGCAGGGCAACCATCAAGATGAAAGGAGTCAACTGACAACATGAGCACCATATCATGGAGTAGAAGCTTTGCACAAATCTTAGGTGGTCACAAGCTTCTGCTTGGAGATTAACGAATCAGTGCATTTAGTTGTTGCAATATTTCATTTTCTTAATTATGTTTAGTTATCAAACAACATGACTTTTTGTAACGGGTATGTAGCTTGTTGCCTCTCACATATATAAGAGAGACCAAGACCCGAATAGATCATCCATCTCATAACAGAAACTACTGTTATAATGCATTTTATTCAAAGATAAATATAATGGAGAAGGTTATGGATAATTGTTAATTTGCTTTCAAGTGTTCAACTGTTGTGTGGATTTCTATGCTTACATGTTATTTGGATGTCTCTGAAGTGGATGTTTATGTTATTCAAATTGAGTGTGTGGAAATACATTTAATTTGTCAATACACATTTGTTATAGTTGTGTGACGTTGTTGACTGGTTTCGATGTGCAGAAGAATTAAAATTCCTT
>VDFB02011067.1:0-10458 GCA_007258455.2 Sequoia sempervirens
GATGATGTCCAAGACCAAAGAAAGTCCGCCTTCACCTTGTCCAAGTGTTTGGAAAGTCCGCCATGGTCTATGAAAGAGAAAATTTACAATTTTTGCTAAGTGTTTGGTGCCTAGTCAAGAGAAATTCGAAAATTTGCCTAAGTATAGAGGCCAAAGGATGAAAAATTAAGATTTTTGGCTGTGTTATGGCATTTTCAAGAGGAAAAGTGTTAGAACTTGAAAGGAGAGTGCTAATGAAAATTCGCAATGGCATGTGGAAAGTGGAAAAGACTTTGGGAAGTCCGCCTAGGCCAAGGCAAAGAAAAAAATGAAGTGTGCCTAGCATGAAAATGGAAGAGAAATTAAATTGCCTAAGTATGGGTGTTTGGAGAAAATGTTAAGAAATTGACAACTTTGGCCAGAGAAAAATGCATGAGGCAAAGAGAAAGGAGAGATCGCCCTTGGCCAGAAGAGATGGAAATTTGTCAAGCATCATAGAATTGCGCCTAACAAAGACGTCCAGATAAGGATTTTGCCTAGAAAAATTCGTCTGAGCGAGAAAAAAATTGACTTTGGCAGAAGAAAATAAGCTCAGTGCAATTAAAATTTCGCCTCGGCAAAGAAAAATAAGAATCTGGCATAACATTTGACGACGGAATGGCTTAAATTTTGACTTGGCTAGACGAAATTGAGGACAAAATTGGAAAATAAACTTTTAGCCAGAGAAAACGAAGAGAAAATCAAAATAGCCATGGGTTCAAAACGAACGGGTTGGAATAAATTAAAATATTTTAATATTTTAATAATTTATTTCCACTACGAGAAATTTAAATGAACTGGACCGAGGCTTAAAATTTACTTGAGAGATGTTTCAAGAAATAAATGCATAGGAGATAAAATCCGATGGGCAAAATTAAATTCAACATGAATTTAAAACTTGGAAGGGTCGAATTTAATTAAATATTTAATGTTTTCTTTCAAAATTCGAAAAATCAAAGATAAACATTTAAGCCAAAAATCAAATTTTTGAAGATCAATGAGATTTGCCTGGATAAGCTTGAACAGATTCTTTTCAAAAAATAAAGGAAACTTGCCTGTTTGAATAAAAGAAAACAAATCGAAGATCGAGAGAGAAGATGGCAGTTGCTAAAACAAATCAAGCTCTTCAGCATTATAATGAGTTTCAGCAACTCATTTTTTCACACACAGCTGAAGAGAAATTTAATCTCTCTCAGAATTCTCAGGCAATTAATTGTCCAGTAGGCAAGATCGAATTTTTTTCCAAAGGGTGAAGTAATGTTATGCTGAGGAAGAATTTTGGCGGGAAAGGAAAAGATTTATTTTGAATTCTTCTGTGCAAGAGGGGCGCACTTCATCATTTGCTTTTTGAGTAAATTATCAGAATTTAAATCTGATTTGCAGCCGGCAGTTCTTCATTGAGGTTTGATGTTCAGTCAAATAAATTCGCCATTCTTCTTCTGTCTTTTCATCTTGGCAAAAGTTCTGGCCAAAATTTTAACTTCGTCCATTTACTTTCAGCTTGCTTTTTCGCAGCAATTTAATTATTTAACTAAGCTGAAAGTAAATTTCCGAGCCCAAGGCATGAGAATAAATTATTTAAAAAAGTTTTTCTATTAATGTTAATCTTTTTGACTGCAGGTTAATGACCACGGTGGGCGAATCATCAAAGAAACCAAAAATGAAGTTCGCCAGCAAAGGTGCCCAGCAGGAGACTAAAATCAATTCAAAATGGAAGAATGTCGTAGACACCGATCTCGGACATGTCAACTTTGATGAGTTTAAGAAAAGAATGTATGGACAGAATGGACTTCCCACACCGATAGCCGGACGAATAGTAAGAAATGGAATATTTTAGGCAGCTGGATTCCCACCGGCAATGGATTGTGCAGAATTGATGGTGGAGTGTGCTATCCACTATGATGCTCAGAAGAGGCAGATCATCGCACCTGATGGAAGAATCTTGGCACACTTAGGCGAGGTGGCAATCCAAGAAACCTTCGGCATTCCAGAACATTCACGAATGGTCTATAAAACCAAGGAAGAAGCCAAGAGGTTATATGACAGCAAACCAGATTTGTGCGCCACAACAGTCAACAAGGTGTGGATGGACAAGCCTAAGCCATCAATAGAGAAGATGCCCAAGAAGCCCCGCCGGACAGATTTCAAGGAAGATTTTGGGGACATCATCTTGATGCTGAACAGAGTAGCCGGCAACCCGCAAGGCACCTTTTTTGAGAGCTGGATGTACTACTTCATAGACGAGATCACTTCTGGCGTGAAAATGTTCAACTGGTCACAGATGATAAGTGACAATCTCCACGAGCAATTGATCAATCTGGAAGAGACTAAGTCTTTTCACATGAGCTCGTATATTGTCTACTTGTTGGCTAGATCATATAAGTATCCAGGACTAATTTGCAAGGGCAAAGTTGGCAGTGGAGAAAACGAGCTCAGACCTCACGACTGCTACCCACAACTCCAGTTGAAGGAGAAATCTCATTTCAGAAGGGTACATGATGCCTTCCTAATGCACATTGCCAGAAAACTTCAAGGAGGAGTGCATCAGAGGTTGACTCATGAGGCGAAAAGTCTAATCTGTAAATACGGATCTTGGTTCATTCAGTTTCCTAAATTTACATATGTCAGGATCCAGGGATTTACTAGAAATCCCTATAAATTGCCCATTTATCCGACAAATCGGATGATTTTGCTCGAGGTCCTGAGACAGTTAGAGGTATATCAGAACATCCAGAGGCCGACCAAGAAGGCATTTGTCAAATTCCCTTTTTTCATCGGGAACATGTTAGAGTCCTATCCATTAGTGCAGGGAGCTGAGAGTGCAAGGTTGGAGATCCAGTGGTATCCATTTACAGCCTACAAGTCCAGGGTTAACTTTGACCCACATCATAATATTCGGACAGTAGAGGGGAGAAGGTACAAGCACAGAGTGGAGTTGGAAGACTTCTGGGCAAATGCTACCGATGAATATGAAGTCAGAAGAAGATTATGGTCCAGAATGCTAGTTGACTTCATGAGGCAAATTGAGTTCTGCCGGGTGCCTGACCAGTTACAAGATGATGGGAATTACATCCAGCCGCGCCTCGAGGAGAGTCGACCTCTTCCTCCCGTGAAATGGTCAGAACCTGAGCATGCGGATTTAGCAACGCTAATGAGGCCAGTAGTCAAGTACTCTCAGTGGTGGGTTGACCATCATGCCCAAGAAATGAGACAGAGGGAAAGAATAGCAACCGCATTATGATCTCGTAGAGTCAATCTTATTCTTCTAATGCAGTTGCATCCCATCGGGTTGGGTGGAGAGAGAAAGGAAGGAAAAGTCCAAGTGAGCACCTTCCAAAAGCATAAGAGGAACCGTCTGGATTATCTCGAGAAAATATTGGCTGGTGGCTACAATAGATGAGTCCCTTGGTGGAAATAACACCCTCCTGATTCGGGAAAGGAAACGGAAGTGAACCTATTCAATTTGGATGATGAGGCACCGTCGCCTAAACCACGGAGATGTACCCAGGTTGATTAATGGGGAGATAGTCAGAAATAATGACTGAGGAATGATTTCCGCTCTCGAGAGGGTGGTGGATGTTGAATGAAAGAAAGAGGTTGGGAGTAGGAAGATGAAGTAGAGCGGCCAAACCGGTCAGTTGGCTGGAAATAGAGAGGATGAAGATTGGTACACAAACCAGAAGAGGATGCGATTTCTTGGCAAGGTTGGAGCAGGTTGCAGTCAAGAAGCCTGCCAAGAAATTCTCTACTATTCAAAGGGACGAGACAGGCAGCCGTTTCGTGCACATTGCAGTACCCACAGTGGACAAGCCACAAGGCGAGATTACTCCTCAAGAGTATGCCATAACCACTGTAGATCTTGGCCCAACCTCAAAAGGCCAAGAAGTGGAGGAATTAGATAATTCCGTCTCGACCATCAAAGCGAGATTGGAAAAAGAAGTGGCTAAGAAGAAAGAGTATAAAAGGGAGGTTGAACGCCTTAAGGAGTACATACAGCATTTGACCCAGCCACTTGATCAGGGTAATGCGGTAGCTCCTCCTCTCCTCAATTCGTCACAGGAAGTGACCAAGGATGTAGAGCATGGAATGGTAACAGCCAAGGAGGCTCAGGACTGGATGGCGAGCGAGGGCACGAAAGCGGCCTTGTTCATGGAGAAACTGGCACTTGCTTATGGGCAAACCTCATATTTTCTTTCTAGACTTATTGATATGGAAGAAACATGGGAATGTATTCCAGATATGCAGGAGAGGCTTATTCCATGCCTCAGGCTATTGAAGGGCACTCCAAGAGAGGAGTTGGTTGACAGAAGGGTGATTGCTGCAGGAGCAGCATATGATTTCCATCACTGGTTTTGGGCAGTAACTATACGTAGAGAAGTTTTGGAGAGGGCGAAAGTGGATGGACTTAGAATTGAGGAGCAGGTAAAGGAAGTTCGGGAGAAAATTCATATGACAGTTGCAGAAGTGTTTGATCAAGAGATTGTCCAAGAAAAGGATATGCAGCTGGAGGAGCTGAAACGAAAGGTTCAAGAGGTTTTCTTCTCGACTACTGGACCACTTCTAAGACAGGATTTTGCGAGAGTAACAGGTCTTTCAGCCATCCAGAATGATTTTGGGAAGCAGGAAGCGGATTGGGCAAATACCTTTGCCAAATGTGTAAAGAACTTGGATGAACTTGAATTCCGGATCAGCATGCTGCCACCTGTCACGATGGAGGAGGTCATTGCAGTAGTATCCAGGTTCGTCGAACGCAATGCTGCTTAGAAGGATAAGGACGCCTCTCCTAGATAATAGCTGCAACTGCCTCTCTCTTGATAGTTTACTGATTGATGACTCATGTTATTTTGGGCAACCCTAATTAGGGTTGAGTTGTAATAATCTTGGCCGTTGATATTGTTTTAATCTCGGCCCTTCATTTCATTTTTGAAACTCTATATAAATTGATGATCTCTCACTTTCATTTGTGTGGAGACAGAGTATGAGATTGTTGCATTGAGACTGACTGAATAATAAAATCTATACATGATTTGCTTGAATAACTTTTATTTGTCAAATAGTAAAGCGGGTTGCATATCTTCTTAGCGCATAAGATTAAGGACAGCACTTCAGTTAAATAGGTTTACTTTTGAAATTTGGTTAAGTGGATATTGAGAGATTGATAGTACTAGTCCAATGGTGAAGTCATCTTTTGATACTTTCCTTTGAATGGATGATTTGCATTTGATGTCGTGATAAAGTTAACTTGGACTTATAATTGTGGAAACTTAACTTCAGCCTCATTAGAAGTTTGAAATTATTATCCGCACCCTAGGTGCACCACTGCCTAGGTATGTTGTCTACTTGGTGAAACAAAGATGGAGTTGTGCCTCTCCTTCGCCTAAATCTTCTTGTCTCCCAAATTCCCTGGGCATGGGGAGCCAGATTCTCTGAACCCCTTATCCTTTTCATTTTTTGAGATCAACACGAAGTCCCTAGTGAAGCCTTTAATGATAAGAGCTTCGCTGCAAGTCCCCGCAAACTTGTGAAAAATTCTTTAAATGGTCCCATGTTTTATTACCGAGCAAATCCTGTGAAAGCAGCCATTGAGCTTATCCACCACGTCAAGACGACTAAAGAAACCTTGGATACGTAATATGATCTTCTTGCAATCTGCTGCCCTTCTGCAGTGTGGTTTTCAAGAGGGATAGAGTGTCTCGGACATTTTATTTTGAAGTGTTAGGTGGATGATATAGCTTACATTACACCAACGGACTCTTAGTATTCTTACCCATTACGCATCTACGCACCATGTCAATACTCTAGCTTGGGTTTTAGAAGGCCAAAAACCATTTTCTCCATGGATGGAAGAGCTCTGAAATGAAGGTGAGCAAGCCTCGTATGCCATAGCTCACTTGAACTGGTGGAATCATGCAACAATGCTTGAATTGGACGAATGGAAAGTCTATATAGACTCTCATGACGGACACCAATCACTCGGGTTGTCTTGATGCTAGAGTTCTTTGGCCAAGCAAGAACTTTTCCCTCAGAAAATGCAACTTGATATCCTTTGTCCTCCAAAGCTGAAATTGATACAAGGTTCCTCTTGATACCTGGTATGAACAAGACATCACTCAAATGAAGAGGGATGCCGAAATCTAGGTGAAGAGAGGTGGCTCCAGCACCTTTCACTGAATAGCAAGCATCATCTCCGATTATTACTTGAATGTTGGTTTCTCTTTTTACCAAATCTGAAAGATGCTCTCTATATCCTGTAATGTGTCGAGAAGCACCACTATCAATCAACCATGTGCTACTATCGGTCAGAACATTGCTTGATAGGGAAGAGATGAATAGAAAACCTCCTAAGTTGTCTCTTGATTCCTTATGAGGAGAGACATCATCAACATCCGCAGTAGAATCATGTTGCTTTGGTCTTGTTGCACAATCTCTAGCATAGTGACCATACTTGTCACATCTAAAGCATTGAAGATGGGAGAGATCCTTCTTCTTCTTTGATTCAGGAGCAGAATCTGATTTCCTATCTCTATTCCTCTTTAAATTTCCTTTTCTTCCTTCTCTTCCCTTCCTTCTTGAAGTTTGAGCAGCTAGCAGCAAGAACATGATTGTCTTCATTGTGAGAGCTTCGACCATTACCTCTTGCTGCCAACCTGGATTCCTCTTGAATGCAATCTACTCTAAGACGATCAAACTTTGGTAACTTAGATCTTCCACTGATACCTTGGATAAAAGGCTCCCAGGATTGAGGAAGACTGTTCAGTGCCAACATGGGTAAGTTTCTCTTCAACTATATCTCCCATGGCATATAGTTGATCCTTCAATTCAGTAATCTTCATAAAGAAGGAGATGATTGAATCTCCTTTAGCCATCTTGATGTGATGAAGTTGTTGCCTTAAAGCAAGAGCTCTGCTGGTGTTATTGATCTCATACAATCCCTCTAAAGTCTTGAACATCTCTCTAGCTGTCTTCAACTTGAAGATAATAGGCACAAGGTGATCCTTCACGGAATCAATCAATATCTTCTTGGCCTTTGTGCCATTCTTCCTCCATTGTGTTTTCTCAGTATCATCAGAAGGCTCGAGCACCTCACTCTCCACGAACTCGAGAATATCATTTTCTTCCAATGCAATAAGAACTCTAAACTTCCAAGAGGTCAAGTTAGAGGCACCATCAAGTCTATCTTCAACCTTGAGTCCGTTCACCATTTTCGAAACTAAGATAGACGCTCTTAGATGAGAAGAAGAGAAGAAGATTTTGCTGCTTATACAAATCTGATCACGATCTTGCTTAAACCCGCTCTGATACCATGTTAGTTTTATGACCAGATTTAAATTAAGCAGAAAATAAAAGCAATTCAAACAATAGAACACAGCATATACCCTGGGAAAACCCTCCTTCTTGAGGGAGAAAAACCCAACAACAATATATCACCTATATATTGAATGAAATAGCAACAAAATGCTTTACAATGAGGCCAATCACAAGGCCGATCTGATGTAGAGATAATAGCACCACACTTGATGCAAATCAAATGAAGACAAAATCGAACTCCTTGAAAAACAAGATATCGATCTGCTGTGATATCGAACTCCTTCCAGAAGTCGGCCTCTCAAAAAGTGGCAATCATTTAATTAAAGTCGGCTATCATTAATAAAATATAAATTACAAATTTAATGTGGGCGCCTCTTCACTTGGGATGCATTCAAATAAATAAGAAGCCTACGGCTTTATTTATTTGATCACCAATAAAGCGGGTGAAGGATGAGACACATAGCTATAACATCAACAGGTATGACAAGTAGTCATTGGACAGCGCCAATGATCGATGTCTCACCTACTACAAGGGATTATCTAGCATTCACCTTGTTCACAAAGGTGAAGGATTGCCAAGGGCTACCCTAGTTATGATATAGGAACAATTGAGTTGGTAGTTGCCCTACCATGCGAATAACAGTAACTAGAGCTAATTGTTATATCAAGAAGGTTAGAAAGCAATCATCTATAGAACAAGGGTGATCAATGCCAAATGTTGTCCATATTGTGAAGAAGATAGTTGACAATATCACTAAGGTCACAAGGTGGTATATGTAGGAAGCTACTTCTTCCTGAGTGGACAAACGTGTCACCAATGGCCTAAGGGCAATTGAAGTTGGAATCCATTGGGTTGGATTGGTTCACTACTTGTGGAAATCTCACTTGTGCCTATATGACCCTTGGGATGGAGGGTGGACCCCCGATGTAGTATGGGATACAGTAAATCCTCTTCCCAATCGTTTGATGGTGTCAAAAGTAGTATACGATGCTTGCCACCATCACAACTGGTGCAAAATACCAAGGAAAATGATGGACCCACAATGTAGTCGAAAATGCACAGACATTCCTTTTCTATCTGGGATGCGCTAAAAGGATAGGTTTTAGTCCCTCATTGTGGATGTGCCAATCACTCGCTATGTATATGTTAGCCTCCCATTGTGTATCTATATAAATGGCCTCGGATTTTGTGCATATTGTTATTGATGCCCTTGCTAGTGAAAAGTAGTATGGGATGCTTGATTGTCATCATAGATGGCAATGGATTGGGAAAAGGATGGGACCCACGATGTAGTATGGGATGCACCAACATTTCTTTTCTGAACGAGATCTATTTACGAGCTTATGGGACCCATGATGTAGTATGGGACAATGCATGCAATAGGTTGCATCCATTTCCACTTTACCAGTTCTTCTTTATGTAAACATGTGATGTATGTGTGGATTGCTCACGCTTGATACAAATGATTTATGCTTAATCTAGTCATTATAGTACTTGTGATATGCGTATGAGCTAATCACTATTGTACTTGTGATGTGTGTATAAGCTAGTCTCTATTGTACTTGTGATGTGCATATGAACTACTCACTGTTGTACCTGCGATGTGTGTATGAGCTAGTCACTATTGTACTTGTGATGTATGCTTGAGTCACTCACTGTGTGAACTTGGAATTATGGAATGATATGACCCTTATGTGAATTTGTGTGTTTGTCCACTAATGATTGGTATGGAGCCAACACTTAACTGGATGTGTTGTTATCATTTTGGTGTAACTAGACTAATTTAAGGGCATAATCTTAATTAACAACCTTGAGTAAAAATAAGATCAGAGATCTCATATAATAGAAGAGGATGAACTCTCTCGAACGTGTTGGTGTACAAACTACGAAGCCTCTAATTCTCAAAAGGGTATAGTAGCCAACGTCATCATGAATGAACACTTGAGGTTTAGGTCTAGGTCTAGGGATGACACTGATATTGAAATCTTACCACTTTCTAATGTAAGCATTTGAGTGGTGGCATGGGTTTTGTAATGTCCTCATTTTTGGCACTGCACTTCTCAGTGATTGATGGCCTATCCCCGGGGTGCTGTCGGCTAGTCAGAGGCAGAATTAGGGTTTCTGACTGTTTGGTGGGTTCTCTTGAAGATTCAGGGTTTTGCTTGTTGGAGTTTCTGTGATTTTGATTCTTCTGGTTTCGACTTTCGCAGAGGGAAAATTCTGGTAACAATGCACCTTTTCCGGAATACTATTTTTAGTTGAGATTTGCCATAAATTGAGTTGAATTTTGATTAGATTTTCGAGTGGAGATATTGAGGGAGTGAGGACAGGGCTCGAATAACTTTGAATTTTATTTGCAAAATTCTATATTTAGCAATGGTCCAGTCAGCACCAGTTCGGTCAACTTTCCTTTTCTGGCAGTTCATTGGGTAATTCTGATTTTTGGCTTAAGGGGTTCATCTTGGAGAGATAAGTCATTTAAAATCAATAATGTTTTATTTTATAAAATAACCCCTTGCCCTAGTAATATGACTTTAAGTTGTTTTAAAGAAGGGGACCTTGAGGGTTATTTTCTCATGAAGGACATATTGCGAATTTTTCTAAAGTCTAAATGCTCAAGTGAAGTTGGACGCCTTTTTTATGAAGAGATTATTTTAAATAAAGTCAAATTTAGCCTTGGAAAAGGGGGTCGCCCAAACTTGGAGGGAAAAGAAGTCAAATTCAAATATGGAATTAGGGCGCATCTTCTAGAAGTTTCTGGAGAGCCTTCTCAAGTCTATATAAGGAGGCAGTTGCTCTTCATTTCTCATCTCCTGTCTACCATATTGTTATGTTGCTGGATTGTTTTCAGGCAAGGAGCTTCGAGGAATGCATACCTCCTAGCAAGGGTCAGACTTTGTGTTTGAAAGACAACACCTAGCTGATATTGAGATTGCTTCTCACTCAGAGAATGCAAATGGAGCTTACTCAAGAGATTTTCTGATGTTTTTACAGTTTTTGTATTGCTGGTTGTAGTCACTGCTGAAAGTCATTTATGCTCATAAGTCATTGCACGATTTTTGTTTGGTTCTAGGTACTTTACATGTCTTTCTCACCCTAGGGCGCCCCTCTCTGGTGAGTTTCAGATTTTA
>VDFB02011069.1:0-38545 GCA_007258455.2 Sequoia sempervirens
CATGGCCCATGAGCTAACTCATAAGTATCAAAATGCTCTAGTTCAAAACTTGTCTAGAGAGAAATTTCAAGGCAGTACGTGCCAACCACCAGACTGCCAGATGGTCTCAGTGACATGGGATTTTCAACTAGGTGTAGAGAGAGTCAATGGTAAGAACCCAATAATCTCTATTGTACATACCCGGGTAGAGAAATTATCCTACCCCATTAGGTGTAAACTCAAGAAAAAGGCTTAAAAGGATATGCTATTTTTGAAATTTTAGAAGAAATCTCAATGGAAAAAAATAAAGCTTGAAAATAGCAACCATCCAGATAACATAAATAGTAAACATAACAGAGGCAGATAGCAAAAAGAGCAATCATAAAATAAAACAAAAACATACTATTATGTTCTTCACGTATACTGTTAAGCCTGCTGGAAGTTAGTGGTAATTCTCGCATCACATTATGTAGGCTACTTATTGATAGGGGAAGGCAGTTATGTAGGCTAAGGTGGTGAAACAAGGTAAAATTCAGATAAGCTGGCAGTAGAATCCTTACAAGCAGTTGCTATCAATGAGCTCTCGAGAACAATGCCAGGCTGTCATGCCCCCAAAATTTGGAAAGCAAATAAATTAATAAATAAAATAAAAGACAAAATATCAAAGATATAAAAAAAATTATAATTATAATTACAATTATAATATAATAATATAAATCATTAAATAATATATATACTCAAGACTGCAATTATTAGGAAGTAAACAAAGTATCCATAAGGTAAGATATTAATCCATCAAAGGCATCGATTGGTTTTGAATGGTCATACCTTTTCCCCCACCATGGGAATATAAAGGAGGAAATAATAAATAAACCAGATATTGCAGAAGCAACAATTAAAAAATATCAAACAACAAATGCATTGCCTAAAGCAGCGATTGGGATTAACAAAAGAAGGCAGCAATTGATCTTATAATAAGACAAAAGAGTTTGATGTGTGAATAAAGACAAATTAAGGAAAAGTGCAATCAGACTATTAACAAATGAAGGCAATGATTCATATGTGTTAAGGCAGCAAAGGCAGCGATTGGAAAGAGACAATGACGATTAGGAAATCATGAATGCAAAAGGCATCGCTTAGGTCTTAAGAGGATATTAACAAAAAGAGGCATCCCTCTCCCTATGGTCGCCCCTCTTGGGGATTTTGCAAGGTATAAAAAGGGATGTGGATCATTATAAGAGAAAGGACATTCAGAAATAGGATGGGCATTCAGAATAGCAGGAAATATATATGAATACTAGTTGATATAAGTAGAGAATATGTGTGTGTTTGTGTGTACACGATTAAGCAATAATGATGCTTGCAGCAATTATTGAGGATTATAAGTAATTATGATGCTTTAATATAAGTATGGATAATAGATTCTTATCTGTTTGATCTACACTAACGATATCTTGGATGGCATTTGGAGGAGTTAGTGCGCGAGCTAGGGCGCCCGTGCCCTAGTTCGCTCTGTGAGGTTGGCATTTGGAGGAGTTAGTGTGCGAGCTAGGGCGCCCGTGCCCTAGTTCGCTCTGTGAGGTTTTCTCTGTGCATGGGAGGGGTTCTTTCTGTTCGCAGGGGGTGGCCAAGGGTGGCCCGACTGTTTTTCTCTTGCTCCTTCCTTGGGATTTTTTCTGCTTGGTTTTGTGTGTTGTTTAGCCTTTAGTGTGGTATTTTGTGTGTGGAAGGGTGTTGTGGGTGCTTCTCACTGTGTGCCTTATGTGGGCTTTATTTGCTGGCTGTGGGTGGAGCATTCTCTTCCCCGATGATCTTCATTTCTTCCTTTGTTGCTGCCATTTGGCTCAGCATTGTCGGTGGGGGCGGCGTTAGGATTGTTGGTGTGAGGTTTCGAGAGTTAAGTCAGGGTCTGCCCGGTTTCGAAGCTTGATGGCATTGCATGTGCCTATCGATCTGGCTGCAAGGGACTCCTCCATGGTAGGTGTGGCTTCAAGGGTTTCAAAATCTGCACCATCTGGATCAGCTGTATCACAAAATGGAGCTTTAAAATTGAACAAGGTGAACAAATGTTTGGAAAGGGCACAAGATCGACCGACTCTTGTGATCCAATCTGAATCAGTGGTTGAAGATCTCGCTTACTATACCAGCCATGTTCTGATATGCAAGTTTATGGGGCTGAGGGTTTCTCTCCCGTTCCTTGACATGTGGATTTGAAAGACATGGAATCCGAAAGGCGATTTTGACATTTTGAAGGTTGCAAATAACTTTTTTATGGTGGATTTTTCATATATTTCTAATGGGAACAAGGCATTTGAAGGGGGACCATACTTCTATAACTAGGTGGGCCTGTTCATTAAGCCATGGCATGCAGGTTTTAATTTGGCAGAGGAGTTACCTTCTAGAGTCCCAATTTTGGTTCGACTCCCTCGGCTGCCACTTGAATGCTGGAGAAGTGATATTGTACAGTCGATTGCTTTGTGGCTTGGAAAACCTATTGGGCCTTCCCAACAAACTTTGAATAAGAAGATTTTTTCATATGCGAGGGTTTGTGTGGAAATTGATTTAAATCATCCGTTGCCAAATTCAATAGACATGATTGTTGTTTCCTGCTCTTGGACACAACCGTCGGACTATGAGACGTTACCCTTCAAGTGTCGGTTATGTGATGAGTATGGCCATCTTCAGTGGAGATTTCCATGAGTTTCTAGGGCTACTGGCGCAATTTTTCCTCCCCCTCAGCCTAACCTTAAGTCCGATAAGGGTAAGACTCCTTTGCAGGGGGAAGAGGCTAATAAAGAAGGTTTTACACAGGTTAAGAACTGAAATTGCAGTCGAGGTCAAAAGAGATCCTTTAAGGATAGGCAAGAAGAGGAAACTTTCAATAGATTTGAGACATTGGAGGACTTGATCACAGAAGAGGGGTTTAATGAGAACATGCTAGCTACTAGGGGTTCTCTTGCGGAGGATGTGTCGTGGGATCAGCCTCTGGTGGTTCTAATTTCAGTTCAACCTAGAGAGCAGGGTTCCCAAATGGATACTGATTTGTCTCTTCTAATCCCTTCTCAAGGGATGAGTGGTGGGATGTTGGAGGCTCCTGGTGGCTCCCCTGGTGCTAATGATGTTCCTCCTGTGGTAGAGGGTGCCTCAGACTTGGCTAAAAATAAATCCTCTTCCTTAGTATTGGGCTTGCAACAAAAAAGAGCCCCCAAGAAAGGGGTTCCAGAGAAATTGTTAAAGGTTGGTAGAAAGAAAGATTAGGAAAAGGTCAAGCTAGCTGGTGAGACGTTGGTGGAGTTGGGTTTAGTGAAGACTATTGATGCTCACTTCCCCCATCCTCACCGATGATTGTGCTCTCATGGAATGTGAGGGGTATGAATAGCATCCCTAGACAAAAGGCTATTCGTGATTTGATTCATGTTCCATGCCCGGTCAATGCATTTCAGCACCGAAACTCAGGATTTCGGCGGTTGATGAACATGATGGTGTGGCGAGGAGATTTTGGGGTGCGGTAGGTAATGCGTATTGTTTGGCGGTCAGCTCCGATATCGGTGTGCGGGATCTCAAATCGAGGTGTTCTTCAAATGAACAACGTAAATATCACCAATCTAATCTTATCAAATAGCTGAATAAGTTGAACGTATTAAATTAGATGCCGTCTTATCTTTATGGACAATATTGTCACTAATGAGTGATGGTATCTGCTATATCTGTGGATGGTCAGTGGCTGAAGACAAATTGTCCAGTTCAGGAATGGTGGGCCAGTGATCATTGGCCAATCAAGTTTTCTATTGTTTTACCCCAAAATGGTTTAAAGAAGTCCTTTAAGTTTCAGCTTATGTGGCTTAGAGATGAATCTCTTCATGACCTACTTCCTGGGTGGTGGGATCTTGGGAAGCCAGCTTTTGGGACTACTATGTACTCTTTCTCAAAGAGGTTGCAGTATGTGTAGTACAAGTTGAAGCACTGGAATAGGAAAAGTTTTGGTAATGTGTTTCAAGCAAAGCGGAAGGCCTAGGCTCAACTGGATCTGATTACTCATCAAATTCGAGATTCAGGCCTCTCAGAGGAGCTTGGTGTGAAGGAGATGGTTGTGATGAAGGAGGTGGAGGTATAGGAATTAAGAGAGGAAATTTTTTGGAAACAAAAGTCGTATTGAGTGGCTCCAAGTGTGAGACAGGAACACTTCTTTTTTTCACAACTTGGTTAAAGACCGAAGACGAGGTAATGTGATCTCTTCTCTCTTATCTTCGAATGGTGAGAGTCTTTCCTCTTTGAATGCTATTTCTGTTGAGTCTGTTCAATTCTTCTCTACTTTGTTCTATGAGGATTCTCTTCCTGCAGAAGAGAATGAGGCTATGATTTTGGAGAATATACCGCCTTTGGTCACTAGAGAGATGAATGAAGCCTTATTGTCTCCTATTTCTTTGTTGGAGCTGGAGAATGTTGTGTTTCAAATGAAAAAAGGCAAAGCCTTGGGACCAGATGGTTTTCCAGTAGAATTCTTTCAGGAGTTCTAGGATGTGATCAAATTGGATCTGTTGGAGGTTGTTCGAGAATCCTACATGAATAAACAAATGCTAAATCCATGAATGCCACTTTCCTTGCTCTCATACCAAAGAAGGATGGGGCTAACTCTCTGGATCTCTTCAGGCCTATTTCTTTATGTAATCTGGTTTACAAGATAATTATAAAGTTGATTGCTGAAAGGCTGAAACCTTGGCTAAGTAGGGCAATTTCTGAGGAACAAGGGGGTTTTGTGGCAGGCAAACAGATTATGGATGGTGTCATCATTGCTGTTGAGACCATTCATTCTATGGCGAACTCCAAGGAAAAAGCCATGTTTATTAAGCTTGACATGGCTAAAGCGTATGATTGGGTTAGGTGGTCCTTCTTATTCAAGATTCTAGGTGCTTTTGGTTTTGCCAGTGACTAGATTGAGTGGGTCAAGAGCTGTGTCACTTCCTCATCATTTTCAGTGTTAATTAATGGGGAGCCTACGGAGTTATTTGGCGCTTCTAGGGGACTAAGACAAGGGGATCCTCTATCTCCTTACTTGTTTATAATATTGGCTGAGGGTTTGGGAAGGCTTATTAGATCTAGGGTTGGCAGCGGTTTGATCCAGGGCTAGTGTTGGGGAAATGCTATACCCCCACAATCTCATCTCCAATTTATTGATGATATTGCTTTGATGGGGCGAGCTAAGGTGGAGGATGCTATCAGATGGCGGAGTATTTTGGATAGTTATTTAGCTGCTTCTGGTCAGAAAATCAATGAGGGGAAACCTTTTATTTATTTCGTTAACACTCCTAAGCTCATCCATAGGATAATTGCTAGAATTCTTAGATTCCAGATTGGTACTCTACCTTTGGTCTACCTTGGCATTTTGCTTGCTATTTGTGTGCTCCCTAAATTGTTTTGGCAAGGGATTATTGATAAATTCCATAATCTAGTTAGTCATTGGACTTGCAAGTGGCTTTCTTCTACAAGTAGAGTGACTCTTTTAAAGTCAGTGATACAAGCTCTTCCCCTGTACAGATGTCTCATTCTTTCAACACCTGCTAGCTTTATCAAGGATTTTGAGAGTTTGTCTCGGCAGTTTCTTTAGTTTGGTAATCTTCTTCATAGTAAGTGGAGTTTGGTGAAGTGGGATGTGGTTTGCAGGCAGAAGTAGGAAGGTAGGCTTGGTTTGTGTCGAGCTGATTTGAATGGATAGGCTTTAGCTGCTAAATTATATTGGCAGTGTTGTTCGCAACAACATCAAGTGTGGGATAGATTTCTTACCATGAAGTATCTGGGAGATGTGGAGGGGTCTAATGTTGCCCACTATAATCTAGAGGGGAAAGGCTCATTGATTTGGGGCACCCTCAAAAGGGGGGCCAAGCTAGTCAAGTAGGGGTTGTTTTGGATTTATAATGGTGGGTTGGATTCCCTTTTCTGGTACAATTCTTGGGATGGTCATCCACCCATTTTGTCTTCATTTCCTTATCTGCAGAATCTGAGCTGACACTTTATTCATGCTGGTTGGTGTCGTGTTGCTGATTTTAAAACTCACCTGGTTGGGAGGCAGGTTAGTCTATGCAAGTGGAAGGATCCGCACGAGTGGCCTCCTGGGGGTTCAACTGCGGAGCGCCAGGAAGTTGCGGGGATTTTAGCAAGATGTGGTTGTAACTCTCTTCTTAGGCGTGATCAGCTGGATTGGGGTCCGGATCCGAAAGGGAAATATTTTGTTGCTTCTGGCTATCAAGAGTTGGATAAGCAAGTGTTTGGGAGCTCAGAGGTTTCATGGTGGAAAAAGGTCTGGAATATGTTCCCCTGACCTAAGTGTAATCTTTTCTCCTGGTTAGTGGTGCGGGGGAGGTGTCTCACTTGGGAGAATCTTTGGAAGCATGGATTTCAGGGCCCTTCTATGTGTGTTATGTGTGCTGGGTAGGAGGAGTATATTCCGCACCTTTACTTTCAGTGTTCTTTTGCGAAAGCTATTTGGCATTCCTGGTGGAATTTTTGGCATCTATCATGTAGTCATGTTTCTTCTTTGGAAGACTTTTGGAGGAGCTAGGGGTCTCCTCCAATAAAGACTTTGTTTCTTCTCATAGCTTGGACTATTGGCCCCAGTTTGATACTCTTGCATATTTGGCTAGAGCGCAACCGTAGAATTTTTCAGGGCAGGAAGCTGCCCACTGACCAACTTTGGCTAAAAATTATGGGGGTCCTAAAGGAAACTTTAATTGCTAAGTGTGATATGTTCGTACCTATTGATCCTGGTGATCTAGGGGTGGTTAATGCCATGGTTCTTTCTGTGGGAGACAGGAGAACTTGGAGGAACAATGCTTAGGGGCGGAGGCCAGAGAGGGTATGTCATATTGGTCATTGGTGTCCTACATTGGGGGAGTTGAAGATCAATATTGATGGATTGTCTAGAGGTAATCCTGGGCTTGCTGGGGTGGGGGGTATTGGCAAAGATAGTTTGGGAGTGATGTTTTTCTTCTTTTCTATTTACAGGGGTCTACAGACTAATAATCTCATGGAGGCTATGGCTATTCTTTTGGCGATTGAGCGGGCTTGGGCTCTTGGTTGGAGGAGGATTATTTGTGAGTCTGATTCTCAAATGGTCATTAATATGCTGAATAAGGGGAAAGTTGAAGATGTGAATTGGTAGTTGGTGGTGGCAGTGAAACAAATCATTTCCATAAGCAGTGAGTTGGATCTATTGCTTTTTGCCATGTTCCTAGGGAGTGGAACAAGGTGGTTGATGGATTGGCGAAGTGGGCATCTGAGCAGATGGGGATGTGGTGTGTGGATGATTGGACCAGCCTTCCTGGAGATTTGGCTCTAGATCTTGAAGAATGGATTATGGAGGCTATGAGATCCTTCTTGGGTGTGACTTAATTCTTATTCTTTCTTGTACCCTTGTTGGGCTGGCTTTTCTTTGATGGTAATGCCTTTCTAATTCAATAAAGTTTTTACCCCCTTTTTTTTTAAAAAAAAAAACACTAACGATATCTTCTAAGCGTTAAGAATAGATCGATGAAAAAAGAAGATTATCTCATTCTAAAAACCGATAACATCTGGGCATTAAATCAACAATCATCTATAGATATAAATCAAATAAGAGGAAGAGAGGTCTACATCTTCTAAGATAGAAATAATCAAGTATTTAAGTAGTCCGATTTCCGAAGTGGAGGTATGAGATCTGATTTACAATTATATGGTGCAACACGATTTAATATGAGTGGTTGTGATTATTTAATTAAACATTCAAGTTACTAATGATATATTGCTGCTATCATTGCCTCCTGTTGATGGTTTTTTCTGCACGGCAACAACTCAGACAGAATACGAGTATCCTATCTCTCTTGAAAGGTGAATCTCTATCAGCAAGCCTCAAGAGATAACCCCAAATTCTCTAAAGTCAGGTCTTGACGAAGCAACAAAACAGCTCAGAGATAATGTCAAAATGTCGGTAATCACAAAGGGCCCTTACGAAACAAACGTTGAAGCTTCAAACTCATCATATTTTGCAATATTTTGATGCCTTTAATGATCCTAAACTAACCCAAATTTTGAAAGAAACAACAAAAGATAAAGGGTTGAGAGAGATTTTCTAAAATTAAATTAAATCTAAGACCAACAATGCAACAATGTGATACTTAAAGTGGACTGATCCTTCAAAAGCAATTCCTGTTTAACCCAGATTTGATCTATAATCTTACAAAAATAGTGCAATCTTCTAAGAGATGAAAGATTTTCAGATGATGAACATTCATACAAATCAACCTTGAATTGAACAAACACCCACCATTGAACTCAGCACCAAATATTAAGGCCCAGGCTAACTTTGCACAACAAATTACAATTAACAAGCTACTAAAAGTATGGACCAAGGATCTAAATATTAAACCAGGAACACCATCGCATCAAACTTAACTCTAAAATCTAACATGCAACTGATAACTTTTAAGCAATCTTAAAGATATGGAATAACTAGAACCATGCAAAGTGAAATGACACAAGAAAGATCACCAAAAGACAATGTCTTTACTTATATTGATTCACCCAAGTCTGCAACAATTCAGTATTCTCAATTTTTTAGCAATTTCCCTCAGAAAATTCTAACTTCTAGCTCTACTACATCTATTACAACAATGTCCAACTCTTCTAGCAATGTCGAACCCCTAAAAATGAAGCCAAAGCCTCAATTTATAGCCCAAGAAACCACTAGGCGACCAAAAATAATGGCCCACAGAGCCTAGTCATCCATGCATCCGAGTTTACTATATTTGGTTGTCCATGTTTGACTGGATTCAAAAGTTTTGAATAAAGTCAAAATTACATTCCAAAACCCATCAATGGAGCGCCCATGCAACTTTAAAATCCTCTGACATGCTATATTCTTGGTTTGTAACTGAAATTTGCCACTCCCTGCATGTCTAACGGGAATCCTATGTGGCAGCAACCTGGCCAACTTCTCCTTGCCAGCTTCCAATTTATTGGTCAATTCTTTAACCTTTTCAAGTATTTCCTTCACATTTGTTGGGTCTGCAACTGGAATAAATCTAATTCTTGTCTTATGACTTTTAAACTACTCCAAATATTGTGGCATCACCTTATTCCACTCAATTTGTAGTGCATGATATTTATCCAACCTAGAAATATATATTGTTGCATCTTCCAAGTGTTCTTTTGCTATTGGAGCACTATTAGAAGCAGTGTTACAAGACTCGCCTAGACTCGGCGAGTCTTGGCGAGTCCCGAGGCGAGTGAGGCTGGGCGAGTCTTTGGGACTCGGCTGCCGAGTACTCGCCAGATTCGCCGAGACTCGTGAGACTCGCCAGACTCGCCAGACTCGGCGAGTCCCGAGCCAAAGACTCGGCCGTCAGTTTGTGCGCATGTGTGTTAAAAAAAACACATTTTAAAATTTCATTTTTTTTTTCTTTTTGTTTTTATACTTGCCTCTATTCCTCCAAAAGGCACTTCATTTCATTTTCAAGCAAGTAAGAGAGAAAAAAGAGAGAAGAGAGCCAAAACACATTTGCATTGAAGGAAAATCAGCAAAGAGATTGAGCACCAAATGCTTATTGAATCGCATTTGTGCAGGTTCGTAGGTGATTTTGCTGCATCTAGAGGAGTCTACAAGGGATTGGAAAGAGATTTCCATTGATTTCAAAGAAGATTGAAGAGGTATGTTTGAGTTTTGAAGGTTTTTTTGTTTTTTTTAACCAAAACTTCATTTTCTATTCTTTTTTTCTTCTTTGTTTTTTCTATTTTGTTTTAGTGAACAAAGAACAAGTTACAAATAAATACAAACCCTAGGTGTGTGTGTTTAAGACTTTAAGTTTTTTGTTGAACAAACCCTAGGCATTCTTGCAAAAAAAAAAATAGTTTTATAGTTGCAAACTTGCAAACCCTAGGTTTTTTAGTTTTATTATAAATTATACTTTGAATGCTAATTTTTTAAAATTTATGTGTTATTGCAGCATTGTTTATAATATATATCTATAAATTGTCTCCATCATATTCAATTTCACCATGTCTCAAGGTAAAAGAGATCCTTGTTGGAAACATGCCATTATTACCCCTGGGCAAAAAAAAGGAGAAATACAATGTTTACATTGCGAAACTCTTTTTCTTGGGGGTGGCATTAATAGATTGAAATACCACCTTGCATGTATACCGTGCCGAGATGCTAATCCTTGCACAAAGGTCCCTATTGAGGTAATGCATGAAGTGCAAGTGCAATTGGAAACCTTTGAGCAACAAAAAGAGTTAAAAAAGAAGCAAAAAGATGAGATGGCAGCCATGCGTGGAGTTGGAGATTCGAGTTCTTCCATGCCTAAAATTCCTCCAGGGTTTTCACCTTCAGTTGTTGGTAGTGGTAGTGGCAGTGGCAGTGGCAGTGGTAGCGTTAGCAAACTTAACATTGGGCCCAGAGTTCGTGGATCTAGGCTGGATTCATATATTTTGCCACGCACTACTCCGGGTTCCCAACCGTCTCTTGAGAGCATGGGTTGGAACAAGGATAAACATGATGCAGCCAAAGCTGCAATTGGAGACTTCTGGTTTTATTGCGACATTCCATTTCATGCAGCCAGGTAATTCTTCTTTTGTTTTGTTTTAAAATATATAGCTTGTTGCTTGATAGTTGATTCTTTATCTCTTGAATTTTATTTTTAGAGCTATGTTGAATTCAAATTGAAATTATACATTTTTCAATACTAATTAGTAATTACTAAATTTAATTTATTTGTGTTAGGTCTCCATATTGGCAAAATATGATTGATGCAGTTACTGTTTGTGGGGCGGGGTTCAAAGCCCCTAATGATGAAGAGATAAAAGGCCCCATTTTGTCCCAAAAAGTGGCTGATGTGAAAGTCAGAATAGAGGAGCAGCGAGAAATTTGGAGGAGAAGGGTTGCACCATCATGACTGATGGTTGGACCGATAGAAGAAATAGGACATTGCTCAACTTTCTTGTTTCTTCCTCGGGTAAATATTTTACTTCCTAAAATGCATTGCTTTAGTGATTAACAATCAAGATTTTAAATTTATATTTAATTGAATCATTTATTTTGTTTCTTTTTCAGGTGGTACCGTGTTCATTAAATCTATTGATGCATCCGGCAACTCCAAAAATGCTGAATTCCTTTGTGAGGCTTTGGAGGGTGTCTTGGCTGAGGTAGGGGAGGAGAATGTGGTGCAAATAGTGACGGATAATGCAGCAAATTATGTTGCTGCAGGTAGACTATTGATGGATAGGCACCCATCATTATTTTGGACACCTTGTGCCGCTCATTGCCTTGACCTCATATTGGAGGATCTTGGCAAGCTTGACTGGATCAAAGCATGTGTAGAGACCGCAAGGAATATTTGTAAGTACATATATAATCACACATGGGTCCTCAACCTTATGAGGCAATACACGGGGCAAAAGGAGTTGGCTCGCCCTGGGATAACACGCTTTGCTACCAACTTCATCACTCTACAATCCTTACTGCAGTCAAAGGGAGCTTTGAGGCGGATGTTTGTTAGTGAGGAGTGGGCTTCCTCAACATATTCTAAGACAAATGCAGGGATAAGTGCATCAGGTTGGATTTTTGATGAGCAGGGCTTTTGGGTGCCTACTAAGGAGATTGTCAAGGTAAATGTAATAAGTTAATAACTAATAAGTAATTAGTTTAGTAATTACTAATTCTACATTATATTTTATTATTTTCATTCTTGTTTTTATTTTATTTGCTTTTTTTTGTTAACTCTTACTTATGTCAATGTTTCATAATAATTGCAGGTCACAGAGCCCTTAGTGGTTCTATTACGAGTTGCTGATGGGGAAAAGCCCGCAATGGGCTACATATACGAGGGCATGGATAGGGCCAAAGAGGCCATTAGATCCATTTATGGGGGAATTGATAGTAAGTATCGCCCCATTTGGGAGATCATCGATAGACGATGGCACCTCCAACTTCACAAGCCCCTACACGCAGCAGCATATTTTCTCAATCCGGCATTCCAATTTCGCAAAGAATTCAAGGCAGATGAGGAGGTTTTGAGTGGGCTCTACACAGTCATTGAGCGGATGTCTGATTCTCATGTTGGAGCCCAAATTGTTGCCGAGATAGAGATTTTCAGACTTGCACAAGGAGATCTCTTTGCAAGAGATATATGCAAAGATACTCGATCGACATTGCAGCCAGGTAAAAATTTATTAAGGGCATAATAGTAGTTTAAAAATTACCACTTTTCAATCTTTTATATTCAATGTTCATATTATAATTAAATATTCACATTTCACAATGAGATTTATTTTTTTTCTTTTTCTCATCTCAGATGCATGGTGGGAGAGATTTGGTGCTAAAGTACCAAATCTTCAGAGGATTGCGATTCGAGTGTTGAGCCAACCATGCAGTGCCTCGGGTTGTGAGCGCAATTGGAGTATGTTTGAGCACATACACTCCAAGAAGCGCAACAGGTTGTCAGTGCAGAGGTTGAATGATCTTGTTTATGTTCATTACAACCTGCGCCTTCGCCATAGACAGATATTGGGCACTGACTTGTCACCCATCACGTTGGAGGAGGTTGATCCACAGTCAGATTGGATCACTGAGGTCGAGGATCCTGTTTTTACCGATGAGGACCTTGATTGGGTCGACCAGGCAGATCGAGAGGCAGAGGCAATAGCCATGGCAGAGGAGGAGGATAGAGCACGAGGAGACACCTTGGATGCTGGTTTGGGTGCCTCTGAGTCTGACACTGAGACACAGGCAGAGATGATGGCTGCAACATCATCTAGGACCTCTCTTAGACGTCTACGCAAGAGGACTAAAGTTTAGAGCCTTAGTGATGCAGGCTCCTCTGAGCCATAGACTTATAGCTTTTGTTTTACTTTTATTATATGTTTGGAACTTTTGATGCCATGGATTTCATATTCCATGAGTATTGTATACATTTCACAACATTTATATATCTAAGTTCTAACTGTTTAACTTTAAACTTTAAACTCTTACTACTGTTATTGTTATTAACTATTAAGTATTAAGTAATTACTTATTTCCTTCAGCTAAAATTTGCGTTTATACTTATGTGATCGATAGATGTTTGTGTATAGGATCATAGTAGTTTCTATTTCATGATGTTATTGTGTATTTAAGGTTTATTTACTAAAGGGTGCATGAAACAAGCTTTAAATCCTTAAAAATCTCTGAATTTCTTGGGTTTTTCTATTTGCCGAGTCTTTGCCGAGTCTTTGCCGAGTCTTGGCGCCGAGTCCGAGTCCGAGTCAAAAATCAGCTTGCCGAGTCCGAGGCGAGTCCGAGTCTTGTAACTATGATTAGAAGGGGCGTAAACTTCATGCCACCATACCTACAATGTACCAATATTCATGTTTTTCTGACCAAACTTTTTTCTTCCAGTCACTATCTCCAAAAAACTGATGCAGCCATCGTATATTTCCTTTACCTTTCCCTGTATTTTTGCTATTTTCTTCAAAACCTTGGAAAGGAGTTCCTTTTTGTAAGTCCAAACTTCTAACCATCCCTTCACCTTATCAATTGTATCACGAGGAGAGATCCAACTAAGCCAACTCATCCATTGGTATCTGCAGAATTTTCCTTAGCTCATCAGTAATTGACTCATCAACCTTCTTATAGTCTGCAGTAAATTGTGAAATATGCTGAAGAAAATCAGAAGTGTTGGTGTCAACTTTGAGAATTTGTTCAATTTCCCCATCTCCTCTGATGCTAACATTCTATAGCCACCCTTGCGTATTTTGGACAAAAGATTTCAACCTCTCAATTTCTGACACTGCATCCTTAGGCAACAATCCTTATGGAATTATATTTTCACCATCAATAGCCTGTAATGGCTTCATCAAATGCTGAACATACCTGTAGACATCATTTAGCTGCTTCTTGAGCCTTTCTTTTTTTGCAATTTCACTGTCAAGCCTTCTCAAGATTGCTTGAGACGACTCTTGGAATTCCTCCCTTTCCTACTCTCTAGTAGCTAGCCCCAAATTGATAGTTTGTATTCTGTAATCAGATAGCCTGACTTCATCATTGAATTTATCAGCTGGAGGTACTGCCACATGAACAACTCTGTTGTTGAATTCATCTTGTGCAATCTTTGAAACCGTTCGTCCTCTTTTCCTTTGCTTGGGCTGACCCCACTGTTCCAACAATTTATCCCAAATCGGAGCTTCCTCTTGCACAATTATGGGTTTCTTACTTGTCCTCTTCTCGAGCCATTCTGGAACTATTGACTGCTCTGCATTCACCTTCGTAGAAGGTACCTCCAATTCATCTCTATTTTGCTGTGGGTTGTCAACCATTCCTTCAATTTCAAGTTGATTCTCTTTCTCATGGATGACTTCCTTTTCCGAAGACTTGGATTGCTTCTCTTGAATTACCCGGGATCCAACATTCCCAATCCTCAATGGAAACTCTGCTCCTAACCCCTTCTTTAGATCCATTTGTAGGATTTCCTCAAGGGGCATCATTTGCCTCGTCAGCTCTAGCATTAGAAGTTTATTGGTTGGGTACCTCAGTAGTTTGAGTGGGATGGCAGGAGATCCTTGCACTTGGATGTATGTAAATTTTGGAAATTGTAGGAACCATTCCCATATTGTTTGATTAATTCCATGGCATATGTCGTTATTCTGACATGAAGGGCATTTTGCAACAACCTTGGAATAAACATGAAGAAAGTATCATTTTCCCTTCTGCAATTGGATGTCTTGTACTGCAATTGAGGATATATATCCCAAACTCTGTCCTTTCCCAATGTTCCCTTGCAACTCAAGCCCTTGTATCTGGTTTTACTTGCCAACATATACACCAAATACGATGTCATGGTGAATTTATTTGTTTCCTGCACACTTCTCAATTGAGCATCCAGGTTGTTGCTTATGATCCTCGCCCAATGGTAATGCTTATTAGCCACAATTTGTGTGATGGGGAAGAACATCCAAGACTAGAAGATGTGAGCTTGTTCAACTCCCATTACCCTGCCCAAGAGGGTTATTATGTCATGGTACTCCATCTTGAAATCACTCTGATGCAATTGCTTGGGCAACTTGGAATAATGAGGCTTCGGCTTTAGTATCCAAGAATTATTCATGATCTCCAAAGCCCTATTAGGATCTTCATCATAAAACTTGATTGCTTCACCTATGTTTATTTCCTCAATCAAATGGTGGTGCGAAGCAATATTGAAAACTTCTACAATGGATTCTTCTGTGAGATTAGCCATAACTCTCCCCTATGGCCCTATTATGATCCTTGTTCTGGAGTCATAGTGTTTTGCACATTTTAGAAACAGCTCTGGGCATAGCTCTGTTGGAGGTAATCCTGCTGCCTGTGCCAAACTAGTGTGGGTGATTACTTGTGCTATCTAAGTCGTTGCATCACCATACATTCTTTGATTTAAATCATCATAGTCCACGTGTCCAAGATTTGTGTCTCCAATCTTGGCCCAAGCCAAAGCAATTTTAGATTCAGGCTAGATGCCTTTGAAATCATATTTCATTCTTTTAGCTCTCCTTTTGACTTCTTCTTGTACCAAATCAGCCTTCGTCTTCTTATCGGCACTCAATTCACCGTGCATCTTCAAAATAAACCATAATTACCCAAATGCAAATAAGGATATAACATCATGAGATTTGTTAGCACATGCAAATCAAGGATATCATTATGAACTCCAAATGATAACACAAGACGAATAACCCACTTCATCATCTAAATAAAAGATAAGTGAATGAAGCAATGCACAATTAATCTATGAATTCACAATTGAAGTGGTGATAATATAAATTCATTAGCAATGCATGGCAAATAACTCATTCAAATGATATCATAGTTAGATCACACAAGGCATGCAAGACAAATGAATTTGAATCTAACAAAAACCACATGACATCATCACTCAAATCCATGTGAAGACACATTAGCCAAAGACACGAGGCTTGAGAGCGAAATGAGAGGAGGGTCGGATAGTCCGAGCTAGCTCAGATTTTCTAGCTAGATTAAGGCTCGACTAATTTGAGCTAGCTCAAATTAGCCGAACTTCATTATGTTGTTCACATTTCAACTTGCAATCTTTAGAGAATGTATTGTGTTAATGCATTAAGGTTCATTTAATCACAAATCGCCCTGAAAACCCCGCCAAAATGGAATTTGGAGTGAGCTCATTCATTTTTCATTCGACATTCAAAAGGATGGGTGAGAATTTTCCTAAGTGTAAACTTTGTTTGGCACAAAATAGTGAAATTGTGCATTGGTGGAAAGTTCGGCTAGTCCGGGAGGGCTCGGATTATCCGAGTAGATTAGATCTTGGATAATCCAAGCTACCTTGGATTAACTGAAATCTTCCTCAATGGAATAAATTTTCTAAGTGTCTATCTTGTTTTGTCGAACACAAAAGGAATGAAACCAAGCCCATCCTTGGAATGATTGTACATTCAGCACTACACAATTCATTTTGAAGATCATTGATATTGCTCAACCACTCAAATCTGCCACGCACGGCTAGGGCACTCAAAGCTAGGGTTTATGAATCGTTGCTTTGAATCCGAGCAATGTTCCCCAAAATTTCAATATTAACAGCAAGAAAAGGCATGTAATAACAAACCACAAGGTTTTCAAAGACCTCCATTCATCAAATGCATACAAACTAAAACCCTTTTCCCAATTCTTGGAAACAGACCTATTGATGCGTGTTTTATGACACACCAAACATCAGAATAGAATGCCCAAAGACACCCTATCCTCTCTTGAAAAACCACTGTGTATGCTAAGATTGTGAGAAGATCATATGGTGATTCCAAGGTTCCTTATGTTAGGTCTTGACGTGTGGTAAGCTCAATGGGCGTTGTGATTTGTTGGTAATACAAAGGGACTTATGCTAGGCTTGTTCAATTCACAATGAAGGTTTGGACAATGAAGCTCTATTGTTTGGGTCCTGGATCGAACAAAATGAAAAAAGGAGATAAGGGTTCAGAAGTTCTAATCTACTTCCTAAGAATTCAAGAGACGGTATTGACTTGGTGAAACGAATAACCACACTTTGCTTCGCCACACTCAACGACAACTACACAAAGTGGGTGCAATCTTTAAAGGAATGTGCTTTTATGATTTTCAGATCATGAATAACTACCATCAAATCGAACAATATTTATCAAGACAAAAGTTAAGCATCCACAAAGTAAGCTCAGGCTAGCTTTACGCATTGAATGAAAATCATCCGTTCAAAGAAAGTATGAGCAAAAGTTTCACCATAAATCAATACCTATCAAATCTTGCATTCGTCTAACATACATGAAATAAAATCTAAACTATGATGAGGGATAAGAACCATGCCAACTCCAAAATAAGAGAAGTAATCACCATCAAAACAATGCATGCATTACTTATTATTTTGGTAGTCATATGCAACAATTTATTTATCTTAACATGTTTTACAACATGCTCCCATCTCCCTTTACAAATGAGGGGAGCTCAATTTATAGGCTCCCCAATTACAATTCAATGGCCAAGATTAATTTAGAATCAACAGCCGAGATTACAAAACAAAACCCTAATTAGGGTTTGTTACACCCTAATTAGGGTTTGTTACAACTAACTACCCCTCGACCAATGAGAAAATTACATTTGAGGACACTTGTCCTTTTTGCTAAATATAAACCAACAATAAAATAGAAATTTGTTGCATGTTGATTTGGAACAATTTGATTGGTTGGAAGATGACGAGGCGCCACCTTAGCGTGTTGGATGTCTTCCTTGTTCACTTTGTTTTTCTTCCACGTGCTTGCCTTAGAATATCTTTCCTTGCCGATGATTTTGTCCTTTGCGCTTGTTCCTTCCTAGCTTTGATCTTGGATCTCCTTTTGAAACTTTGATTTCTTCTTCTCACCTGTATTGGAAGTCTCCCCTTGGAGCAGATGTCTGGACTTGAAGTTGCTTTCTTTCCTGATTGCTTTGAAATCCCTTCAATAGCCTTGAATTTGGAGAGGAACTCCTCTTTTGCCACAATGGAGGAAATTGGAACTTTCTCTGTGAAGAATTTCCCATACTTAGACAAATTTTGGATATTCAAGCTCGAATGAACTCTGCCTGTGGACTTGCCTTCTATTCTGCATTTGGCTTGCATAAGTTGGGCGGATTCCATCCTTGGACAAGGATTTTATTCATTTCCTCATTACTTCTCCTCTTGGTGATCTTGCTTGAATTTATAAAGATTTTTCCACATTCTCTCTCCTAAAGTCAGACTTGCTTGATACTTTTCCAATCTACCTCCAGCGGACTTGGTGACCTTTTCACCATTCCTTCCAAGCGGACTTGATGAGTTCTTTGCCATTTTCCTTCTTGGCATGGGCATATTTCATGTTTAATTCACCATCTCTTCTTCTTGAATTCAGACTTCTTGTTGATTTACCATACTCTCTCTCTATTTATGGAAGACTTCATGAAATATTTTCCAATCACTTTTCTCCATGGTGGACTTTCTTTCTTTCTTGTTATTTCACCTTTCTCTCTCTAGGCGGACTTCCTAGAGGTCTTTCCAATTGTTTTTCTCAAGGAAAGGCGGACTTGCTAGAGAGTTTTCTCATCTTCTTTCAAGGCTGGGCGGACTTTCTTTATATGTCTCCATTCTTCCATTTCAAGAGTTGGCGAACTTGCTAGATGATTTTCCAATTGCTATTCAAGTTGGGTGGACTTTCTCAAGCTCCTTCCAATTGCTATCTTACCCTATGGCAGACTTTCTTAAGCTTTTTCACTCCCAATCAAGCTGTGCAGACTTCCAAAAGGACTTTCCACTTACTTATCCAAGGCTAGGCGGACTTTGAAGATGAATTTCCATTTACCTCTCCCAGCTGGGCGGACTTGCTCATGGTCTTTCCTCTTGCTTTTCCAAAGCAAGGCAGACTTCATGAAGAATTTTCCAAATGCCTTTCTTAAGAGGTCGGACTTCCCAAGGAGATTTCCACTTTGCCATCAAGAGTTGGGCAGACTTGCTGAAAGTCTTGCCATTTTCCTTTACCAAGAGGTCGGACTTCATGTAGGACTTTCCACTTGACTTTCCATGTCTCATTCAAGGTAGGGCGGACTTTCCAATGGCTTTTCCAACTCCATTCTTCATGCTGGGCGGAATTTCCATCAAACTTTCCACGGATTTTTCAGGCTGGGAGGACTTTCCAAGGAGTTTTCCAACTTGACACTGGCTGGGAGGACTTTCCATCAGACTTTCCTCCATTTTGTGAGCCTTCTTCCATCTCCTTTGGTCACCATTCTTCATACTTAATCAGATTTCACCATGGATTTCATAATTTTTCAAACTTTTCTATGAATTTTTCCAGATTTTCAATTGATTTTATGTGATTTTAATTGATTTTTTGATGATTTTGCTTGAATTTTCACCTAGAAGTTTAATTTTTGAAGATTTTTGGCTTGATTTTTCAAAAAATTTCATGCTGAAGATAAGAACATTGTTTCCTTAAATGGTGGGCCCTGGGCACTTCCAAAAATAGAAACTTTCTAAAAATAGAAAAAAAATTGCCCTAAAAAATAGGGAACTCAGAATTGTCCAAAAGTGCCAAAAATGAAGGTCCTAAAAAATAGGGGGCCAAAGTGAGAATCCCTAAAAAGTAGGTGTCAAAATTGGATGAAAGCATAGGCGATCCTCATCCTCCGGACCTTTTGAGTTCGTCTGAGGTGTTCAGACACTGATTTGGGCTCAAAATCTCAACTTGGTTCGGGTGACCCTTAGAAACTCAAACTCCTTATTGTAAATAAGATTGGTGATTAGCAGTTGCGATGCCAAGGAAAAACCCCAAAAAGCAAAAACAAGAGGGTCCCCATTTGCAATGGGGCGATGTGTGAAAAGGTCACAACAAGACCCAAGAACTCAAAACGACAAAGTGAAAATCGATTTAAATCAAAACCCCAAACTTCAATCAATGACTAATTGCAACAGGCTCACCAATAAAGCTCGAAACAAAGCAAAGCCATTCGAAAATAACCCAAAGCATACCTTAAATGGATGCTCAATGGAAAGAATGTGAAAGCGAGTCAATAAAGAACCCTAAGAAACCCTAGAACAATCTCCAAGAAAATGCAAATCCAAAGCAATAGCTCAATTCAAGAGAAAGATGGAGGCGGACTTCTCTCAATCATACACCGACAACATGCAAAATGGGGAAATGATCAATAAATTAGCATTTTATTTCGAAAAAGCTCATTAAAACGCGCAATTAATGCCTTGCAATACGGTTTGAAAGGGGCTCAGTGATTTGGCAGGAGGCCGGATTCAGCTAATCCAAGGGAGCCCGGATTAATCAAACTTGGCCGTAACTTAGTAAATTTTGCCCCGAAACCAAAATTTCAAGTATGGATCCATTTCCCAGAAGCAAAGGCATCATTGAAATGTTGCAAAGAGCATCAAAATCTAGATTGAACATGAAGCACAAGGGTGAAATGAGACGAAAGCCAAAAGACCCATCCCTTAAGGGGACAAAGTCAAAACCCTACAACAAACACACAAAGAAAGCAAAGCGGGAAAAGAGGGTCCCTGCCTTTTGCGGGACGTGTGCGAAACTTGCACAACAAATGGCGACTCCGCTAGGGAAATGCTTCAGAGAATTTCAATGATAAATTGGAATCAAGAACCTAGAACTCTAATTTCAGTCCTCACATCAAGTCATTTATTAGACAAAGCTTCAAAGCCAACCAGATAAGCGGACCCTTCCTATGTTGGAATCCCAGTGTGTGCATATGTATTCATTTCCCTCCCTCAATTGCTGCAAAGAACCAAGTTTAGCAAGGTGAAGCTACGTAAAGATTCTAACTTCAAAAGAAACCTGGATGAAGCCTCGCTGCTAGTCAGGCATCCATAGCCTCGATGAGGTCATCGTTGTGGTTCTCTCGAACATAGCTCTACTGCCAGCTAGGCATTCATAGCCCCAGTAGAGATATTCAGATACTCCTGATAGGTTGAATTTGATTCTTTTGATATTCAATATTTTCCTTTTCTTTCTTTCCTTCTGATGTTCTTTCTTTTTCTCCTTTCTTCAACCCGTGAACAATGAAGTTCACACTCAGGGCTAAGAACCACAGTGGTACTGAAACAGAAATAAGATTTTTCACTCGACCAAGCCTTCCAAAGAACCCGCAACAGCTTCAGGACTCTTAAGACATGTTCATAGATGTAAGACCCAAGCACATTCTGGAACTACTTAATCCAAGGGCTCATTCAATTTAGTATTTCGCACGTATGACATTGAATAAAGGATTTCTACTAGATTGTCCCAGAAGATGATTAGATTTTGCAAAAGAAATACATAAAACAATCCCAAATAACATAATGATTGTCGTGCAAGTGCAACATGCCCAGAAGAAAGCAAGGAAACCCCAAAACCGAAAGCAAAACAAACCAAAACCGAAGCAAACCCACACCAAAACCAAAAGCGGAAAACACACAAGGCAAACCAAAAGAAACCAGAACCTACACTAACTATTTATAGGGGAAGAGCTGTAAACAGCTCAAGATAGGAAGTAATGCTTTAGATATTGCCTGTTGACAGGAAATGGGACATGCTCTCCAGTGAGAGTCTTCAAACAAAAAGCATTGTCTCCCAAGATCTCCGAAATTTGAAAAGGGCCAAGCCCAAGTTTGTCAAATTTTCCATGTTCTCCCTTCTTATCATGTGCTTTGTCCCAATACAGGACCAGGTCAGAGATTCTAAAAGCTTTCACTCGGGCCTTTCGATCAAACCACCTCTTAACAACACCCTAATTTTTAGCAAATTTTTCCAACACTTCATCTCTCTTTTCTTCGAAGTGTAGAAGCCCAACCAAACAAGCCTCACGTCTATCCCCTTCATCATAATAATCGTTAATAAACTGTAAGGAAGGGATTTTCAGCTAAATGGGAAACACAGGTTCAAAGCCATACACAAGGTGATAAGGAGAAGTTCCTATGGAAGCCTTGTGTCTAGTACGATCTACCCAAAGAGAAAATCTGAGTTGGGTGTGCCAGTCTTTGGGGTTCCTCTCTAACAACTTGTGGATGACTGTTAAAAGATTCTTATTTGAGGACTCAGCCAAATGGTTACCTTGCGGGTAGTAGTTAGAAGCAAATTTAACAATGATTACATGATCAAAAGCCCAACTAGAAAACTTTAATGATGAAAATGCAAGACCATTATCACAAACCAAAGCAAACAAGCAACCAAAGCAATTGATAATACCTAATTCGACGAAATTGATTACCACTTCAGAAGTGCACTGTTTACAAGCAAGAGCTTCAGTCAATGTAGTAAAGTAATCAGTTATGGTGAGAATGTACCTGTGGCCTGCGGAGGAGGGTGGGTTGATTGGACCAATGAAGTCCATCCCCCATTGTGCAAATGGTTTTACCTCTATGGCCAGATGAAGTGGAAGAGCTGCATACTTCTCCTTACAAGCTACAGTTTGACACACATGACAAATCCTCGTGGTTGTGTGCATCTTTGAACAAAGTGGGCCAATAATAGCCCACCCTCAAAATTTGGTTTGCAGTAGATGGTGCAGAACCATGGCTTGTGCCATATCTGTAATGGAACACAGTCATTACTTTCTCAGCTTCTTTTCTAAGGAAGCGAAGGTAAACACCTTCATGACTCTTCTTGTATAAAACAACCCCTTTCATCATAAAACTATCACTTTTCAAATGTAGAGCTCTATGTTGTACCGCATTGAGGCAATCAGAGCATTGTTGATTTAAAAGATAGTAGATAATATCATAATACCAATCACCTGGAGAAACATCTTGGAGGTGATAGTGTTGTGTTGTGAGATCAGGGCTCATTTCAACCATTGTCTTAGTTAATCCTTGTCCTCTCACCAATTTTATGGGCTAGATCTCAATATCATATTCTTGTAACATGGTCACCCACTTAGCTCTTCATTCTCCCAATTCATTTTGCATCAATAAAAGCTTCATTGCAGGATCAGACACTATCGCAAAAACCTTATTCCTCAAGATGTAGTTTCTGAATTTCTTTACAGCTCTGACTAAAGCATAAGCCTACTTTTCCACACTAGGATATCTTAATTTTGCATCTTTCAAAGGAGCACTCATTAAAGCTATGGGATGCTCGTTTCCTTGGTCAGATTTTTGTGTTAACATACCAGCACAAGAATGATCAGATGCAAACGAATATATATAGAAGGGTTTGGTATAATTAGGACTCACCACTACTGGAGCTTCAGCTATTACCCTCTTAATTTCTACAAATGCCTCTTTTGCCTCTGCACTCCATTCGACCTTTGCTTCTTGCTTCAGCATTGCATTTAAGGGTTTAACTATTTTTGCAAATCCAGTGATAAACTTTCTAACAAAGTTGATTTTTCCAAAAAATGACTTCATTTCCTTCTTACTAGCAGGTGGTTGAATCTTAAGTATGGCCTCCACTCATTCAGGATCAATAGCAATACCCTTTTCTAAGATAACATGTCCTAACAACTTTCCTTCAATGACTCCAAAGATACACTACTTTGGATTAAGTGAAATGCCAAATTCCCTACACCTTTGAAATACTTTGCACAAGTCTGCTATGTGATCATCTCGTTTCTTGGAAAAGAATGTTAAATCATCCATATAAATAATAATGCACTTACCAATGATGTCCTTGAAGGAAATATCCATAGCCCTGTGGAAAGTTGCTCCAACATTAATTAGCCCAAAAGGCATCCTTTTGTAAGCAAAAGTGCCCCACTTTGTGATGAAGGCAGTTTTGTGCCTATCCTCATATTGCACCATTACTTAATTATACCCAGAGTATCCATCTAGAAAGGACATCATTTGAAATCCATTAACAATCTGCAGTACTTCATCCAATGATGGGACTAGATAATTGTCCTTTTCCGATGCGCGATTTAGATTTCTGAAATCAACGCAAAGCTTGATTTCTCCATTTTTTTTCTCACTTGGACCAAATTGGCAACCCAAGTTGAATGCCTAACTGGAAATATGATATGAGCAGATAATAATTTTTTTACCTCCTTTTGAATGATAGGTTCCAGCAACGCATTGACTGGTCCTTGTCTTTGTCTTAATGGCTTTGCATCTGGCTTGAGAGGAATAGTATGTGTAATAATAAAGTATCGTACGTCTTCAAATCTTCATAACTCCAAGCTATCACATCCTGATATGTATGTAGTGCATCTATGATTTCTCTCTTTTCTTCCGGAGTGCATACCTTGCCAATAAAAACATTCTAAATATAATCTGGAGTTCCCGTGTTGTATGCATCACACTGACTACTGATGGACTCCTTCGTAGCCTGTTGTTCTTGATCTTTTATCTTATCCAGATCAAAAATTGTCTCCAATTGTACCATTCCTCTTGGAATAGTGTTGGTTTTCAAATTGATGACTCCTTCCAGGTCCATCTATGCTTCTCGAGGCTCAATCTCATCAATTACCTGAGAAGTAAACACATCTGAGCTTGTAATAAAATCAAGGATATGCTTATCATCCTCAAAGACCTAAAAGTTTGTTACGTTGTTGGGTACTGATGGCACTAGAGTAAGCTCCACAGTGAACTTCTTCAAGCCTGAAAGTGATAAAGGCTACAATGTACTGGCTGCTTGTGCCAGAGAGTGCAGTTTGGTTCTTGTTGTGAGGTATTAGTTGGATGTTGAAAGCATCAAATCCCTCAATAAGATCCCATACCCTGTGTCTGTAATTAGTCATCCTTCTATCATGACACGAGTACTGTTTTCTCACTTGCTTAACCACTTATTCTGAATCTTCAAACACTTGCAGAATCCTAACCTTCTTTCTTAATGCCATAAGCAATCCATGAATCAAAGCCTCATATTGAGCTACATTATTAGTATAGTGGAATTGGAGTCTATGAGCAACAAATAAGGTTTTACCTTTAGGGCTAATCAGCTCAAATCCAGCTCCAACACCTTGCTTTGATTTGGATCCATCAAACCTAAGTGTCCAACAGCCAGCAGCTCCGGATCCTCTTGATTTATTTTTAGTGTTGCTATTACTGGAAGATTCTTCAAAAGGCATTAAACTGTTACCTTTGGGATCATCTTGAGTACTTTGTACATTAATCTTGACAGTTGGGGTTGGATTGATGCACCTTTGTATCTGCTCTACTGTTGTTTGGCATAGGCAACATTCTAGCTCTGAGTGAGCAGCATTATGAACTCTACACCAGCTTGGAAGAAGTAACTCTTCAAAATTCATGTCCTTGCCCAATTGGATCCGATCTTCTATGTATTTCTGGATGAATACCTGAAAGTTATCCAACAAACTGAGTTGACCATCCTCCTGATTACTAACATCCTCTATAGGTTCAACCAATGATCCAATGCTACTAGATTTTGCAGTGAGCTCTCCTAGTGTGCTCTGCAACATGAAGATTTCCTCTGTATCTGATTCTGAAATAGGAGCTGCCAATACATAATTCCCCATATTGACTTCCAATACCAATATCTCATTTGAAGTATTCTGGCATTCAGTAATTACATACTTCATCCTAGGCTCCTTTTCAATCCTTATTTGATTTGGTACTACTTTCTAGGGAAGCCGCATGTGCGAATGATCAGTTGATGTATATCCATTCATTGCCTTGGTGAAATCTCTACCTACAATCAGACCATAAGTATCAAGAATGTCTGCTACTTGAATATTGATAATTGTTGAATCCTGGGATCTAATGCGATTTGCATGGGAATCACATTTAATTCTCCCATTACATTCACCTCTATCTTGTCCAACTGAGTGACCTTTTGGGAGACTACAGGAGTAATACATAGGGCTCTACAGACAGAAAAAGGCATAACATTTGTGGAAGCCCCTGAGTCTAACAGGCAATTGTGTAAATTCTTCCCAAAGAGGCGAACAGAAATCAAAAAAAGGGGAGCTTTTGTCTTGCCTTGGAATAAACTTAACTGAGTATCAGCTTGTGCAACTTGACTCCTATTCTTTTCTTTACCTTTATCCCTAGAATGGGCTTGGGCTTGACCTTGATCTTTTGGTGCCTGGGAACTAGGAGTCTTTTGAACTACTTCGCTCACTGTCCTATCTTGAGGAACCATATTTGATTTAAAAGTTCCTAGAACAGAATTTTTGATAGCAGGAACTCTTATCAACTCAAAAGCAGAAAGACTTACCTTCAGTTTCTTGACCTCTTCTATCACAAATTCACCTAGTTGCTCTACGTTCATATCAGCAAGAAAGTCCTTTGAATGACTCACCAACCTCTCCTTACCTTCATCCAAGTTCTTCCCTTTAATAGGATCAAACTATCCTTTTAAAAAATACTGTGCGGGTACATGAAGTGTGCCAGCCAAAAAAAAAATTTAATTTTCAAAGAACACACTAGCACAACAACACCCGTTAAGGATTAGCTAAATCAAAACCAGCAACTGTAAAGTAACTCTTTGCCAAGAATGCGCACTCAATCTCAGGTTGAGATTGAAGTTGTCATATGGCAAGAGGGTCGTCAGTGATAACTTGAAATGAAGCAATGCTGAAAGAAAGCTCTACCACTTATTCAGCGGGAGTGAGTACAATGAAAAGAAAGAGTTTCATCCGCTAAAAGCAGGCATCCACTCATTCAGTGGGTAAAGAAGAAATACAGAGCTGATTATTATTTCTTCTTGGCGGTAAACCATCCAAGTGCTTAAGAGTGTTTGTTCATTCACCTTCTTTGGCGGTAAACTGTCCAAAGATCATTAAATTTGCTGCTCTAAACTAAGTAACTGCAGAATATAAAAATGACTGAAATAGTAATACTATTTGCAGCCTTACAATGCAACAATCTGCAGATTACCAATTGGTACAAGCTGATAAATCAAAGCAACAATTGAAAGAATGTTTTTCCAACTTATTCGACTCAACAATACTGAAGAAACAACTCAGAAACTGAACTTCTAGAAGTCTGATATAAAAACCAACAATTTGGAAATACAGACCAGCAACACAGGAAATCACTCAAATGCTCATAACTCCCTCAAAACTACTCCAAATGACATAAGACCAAGTGCGATGAACTCCTAGTAAGATGGCGATCAAGTTATGACCAAGAAACAGCTGCAACAACTACTCATTGAATTTTCTAAACATTTGCCAAGCAAGATGAAGTTGTACGGCCTCAAGAAGGGCGACTTCTCCAAAATAAAATCCAAATCTGCATAATAAAATCTGAAACTCACCACAAAGGGGCGCCCTAGGATGAGAAAGACTTATGCAAACTACCCAGAATGAGATAAAATTTATTCAAAGACTTATGAGCAAAAACTACTTTCAACTACACCTAAACTAGCAACCAGAAAATCAACAAAACCATAAAAACTAAAACAATAATGCTCAATATGCACTACTGAATGTAGCACACTCCCATTAAACCATCTAGGAAGCCATAGTTTCAAGTCCGAAGAGTGGTGTAAAAGCTAAGCTTCCCCTTAGCTAGGTTCTGCAAACAATTCGATAGCATTTCAATAAGGTATAACATCTGATATCAAATGAATAAGCAAAACCCTCCTTTTATAGACTTTGAGGAGAATCTCCAGCAACTTCTAGAAGGTACGCCCCACTCTCTAGAAAATATTTTAATTTTTAAATTTATTTTTTCCTCTTCCTTCAATGTTGGCGTCCAAAACAAAGAGGAAATAAATCTTTTGATAAAACAATAATCTCCTCCAAAAGTGGCGTCCATTCTTCAAGAGTATAAATTTTGACTTAAGAAATATTTGAATATTCTCCTATGAGACGTCCACCCTCAAGATCCCCTTTTTTAAAAACAACATTAAGTTATATCTCTAGGCCAGGGGGTACAAAGTGAAAATATAACATAAGCTTTGGCGTCCCACTTTATCAAGTGCTAAATACATTATAAAATGTATTTATCTCCTCCAGGCTAGGCGTCCAAATGAAATATATTAAAATATGATTTGATTTCCTTTTGCCTTAGCCAAAATCTCGCCAAAATATTAAAATATAAATAATCATCAAGTATTAAGTGAAATACCATATAAAATTAAAATCACTTATCACTCGACTGATGTGTTCCCCCATCCTTATAAATATTTCACTTAATTTAAATATTTTACTTCATCAAGAGAAACGCCCAACTCAAGCTCTAACTTGCCAAAAATAGCTCTGAAGTGCTTAAGTCCAAAACTGCTTAAGCTAACCTGCCAGAAATAACCACTGCTCCGAACTGCTGAACTGTTGCTAAAAATAGCACTGCCAAAAATAGAACTTACTAAAAATAGCATACTACTAAAAATAGTAAGTTGTTCCAAATTAATTTTCTCCACATTTTGAGCAATCGTCGCAACTTACTAAAAATAGTAAGTCCAGGAAAGTTCTTTGATTCAATTGCATGTCACACCATCGCAAAGCTCTCTGAAAACCCAGAAAGCTCTACCAGACATGCATCAGAAAATCTTGCATGCAAGCCCTCAAAACCTCCTCTGAAAGTGGAAACCCTAATTTCAGCTTCTGACTGGCCTACGGGCTTCCGAAAATAGGCTATCAAACACAGAAGAGCGTATAGCTAAAATAGGGACATTACAATACATGACGATATGATGGATTATTACTGGCATTTGGATCTGGTGGCGTGGTGAAATTGTTTGGAGGGATAGATGTAGTGAATGGACCTCCAACTTGTGGACTTCTATTTGGTCTGTTTCTTAGATCATATTTCCTTGTAGGATGTTGGAACATTTGAACCTCCTCAACACAAGCTTCCTCCTCATCCATAGGGTCATTGTCATTCTCAGTGCCTTCATTGAATAACTGAAATTTTATCCTCATTAAACACTTGTTTTGTCTAACCATCCTAATTACCTGACTCTTCTTCTGGCTCATTCTCTTCACCACATGGGAAAGGAGCATGAGTCAACACCAATATTGAAGAATCATAAGGCCTGGATGGTACTAACTCCTGGTTGCTGGAATTGTTCTCAACCTCATACTGAAAAATGGATGCAACAATTTGGAATTTAGGGCAATCCAACTCAAAATCTTGACTTGTCTTATGGAGTCTGCACCATCCAGATAAAGCTGCCTCTGCTAGATACACACCACTTGGAGGCTTCTCCTGATTAGGAGGTTGATTCAATGGAGTAGGGACACCTCCATTGTTCGGCCTTGTGTTCCATGCTCTTTTTTTCCCAGGTGGTTGCCTCCTGTCAAACCCTTGTCCACCTATTTGTCCTCTATTGAAATTCTGACCAAATGACTTCCCTCTATCAAAATTTTGCCCATGTCCTTGTGCAGAATCTCGACTTTCCCTAATATAATTTGACTGCATATTCCTCTGAGCAGCTTGGAGTTTACTATTCAGATTTCTCAAGTACGTTACGTCATGTTCAACTTCTTGACCTACTCTGTCAGCTCATCTAGTCTCTCTTTATCAGGATTACTATAAGGTACTGAATTCACATTGTTCTGAGAGTATCTTGATGTTCCTCCTGAACCCATGGATTGGTTTAACACTTCAAAATTCTACAAGTATGTGGGAAAAATAGCCTGTTGTTGCGGATGGAGAGGCTGATTGACACTTTGCTGCCAATAAGTGGTCATTGGTGGGGCTTGATTCATTGGAGGACCTAGATGTGGGACTAAATGCAGTTGTGGCGTTGGGTTCATAATGGGGGTATGGTTTGTCAGAGCTTGATTGAGAGCTTGGATTTGTCCTGAGTGAGCAATGGGTCCCAATGATGGCAAAGGTCAAGACAAATGTTGTCTCAAATCAGTACTAACCTTGACTGCTTCTGTAGATGCCCCAAGATGGCTATTCAAAGGATTAGGCCTCCACTTAAGAAAAGTGGTTGTAAGACTATCAAGGGCTTCATAATACACTTCTAAAGCAGTGGCATCATCTACAACATAAGGGGATTGCAACCTGGTATACGTGCGATGAAATCTATTATTAAATGACCCTATAGGCTCATGAACTTCCCTCTTAACCTTGGTGAATTGCAGATACATCTCATTGGCACTAATAGGGATCTTAAACTTCTATAGAAATGCACTCTTGAGTTAAGTCCAGTTGTGAATTGACCCAACAGGCAAGTGATTGTACCAATAAAGGCATCATCTCCTAGGGAATAAGGGAAAAGACTACATGCAACATCCTCATGATTGATCCCTCTATCCTTGAGACAAGTCTGGAAAATTCTGATGTGTTCCTCTGCAGTTCTATTATGGTCATTTGTGTGAAACTTGGAGCAAAAATGCTCAGGATTCTTTGGCATAACATTGTAGTTGTTGAAGGATAAGGGAGATGGGTTATTTTCCAAGAAAGCCATGGGTGGTTGTGGTGGAGGTGGTAGTTGATGGCTAATAACTGGTTGAGGCTGATGAGTAGGAACCTCTTCAAAATCAGACGATGAATGATCAAATGCAAGTGGGAATAATGAAGAATACGGAAAGGGCTGAGTAGATGAAGATTCCTCCCTGTTTCTAGTTCTTCTCAACCTGGTGGGGGCTTGTAACTCCTAAAAATCTTCCTCCCCTAGCGTTGATCTGGTTCTTCTTCGAAATCTCGAGAGAGAGATTGCAGATAGGAAACGCTCCAGTTTGCTTATTCAGGCCCTCCTTCTAGCGCCAATCTGTTGATGGTGTTTTCTGCACGGCAACAACTCAGACAGAATACGGGTATCCTATCTCTCTTGAAAGGTTAATCTCTATTAGCAAGCCTCAAGAGATAACCCCAAGGTCTCTAATGTTAGATCTTGACGAAGCAACAAAACAACTCAGAGATAATATGAAAATGTTGGTAATCACAAAGGGGCCTTACGAAACAAATGTCGAAGCTTCCAACTCATTAGATTTTGCAATATTTTGATGCCTTTAATGATCCTAAACTAACCCATATTTTGAAAGAAACAACAAAAGATAAAGGGTTGAGAGAGATTTTCTAAAAGTAAACTAAATCTAAGACCAATGGTGCAACAATCTGATACTTAAAGTGGACCGATCCTTCAAAACCAATTCCTATTTAACCCATATTTGATTTGCAATCTTACAAAAACAATGCAATATTCTAACGGATGAAATATTTTCAGATGATGAACATTCATACAAATCAACCTTGAAATGAACAAACACCCACCATTGAACTCAACACCAAATATTAAGGCCCAGGCTAACTTTGCACAGCAGCTTACAATCAGCAAGCTACTAAAAGTATGGAACAAGGATTGCTCGAACACTTTAAATATTAAACCAGGGACACCATCGCATCAAACTTAACTCTAAAATCTAACATGCAACTGATAACTTTTAAGCAATCTTAAAGATATGGAATAACTAGAACCATGCAAAGTGAAACGACACAAGAAAGATCACCAAAAGACAATGTCTTTACTTATATTGATTCACCCAAGTCTGCAACAATTCAATATTCTCAATGTTTTAGCAATTGCCCTTAGAAAATTCTAACTTCTAGCTCTACTACATCTATTACAACAATGTCCAACTCTTCTAGCAATGTCTAACCCCTAAAAATGAAGCCAGAGCCTCAATTTATAGCCCAAGAATCCACTGGGTGACCAAAAATAATGGCCCACAGAGCCCAGTCATACATGCATCTGAGTTTACTATATTTGGTTGTCCATGCTTGACTGGCTTCAAAAGTTTTGAATAAAGTCAAAATTACATTCCAAAACCCATCAATGGGCCCCCAGGCGACTTTAAAATCCTCTGGCATGCTCTATTCTTGGTTTGTAACTGAAATTCGCCACTCCCTGCATGTCTAACGGGAATCCTATGTGGCAGCAACCTGGCCAAATTCTCCTTCCTTGCCAACTTCCAATTTATTGGTCAATTCTTTAACCTTTTCAAGTATTTCCTTCACATCTGTTGGGTCTGGAACTAGAATAAATCTAACTCTTGTCTTATGACTTTTAAACTCCTCCAAATATTGTGGCATCACCTTATTCCACTCAATTTGTAGTTCATGATATTTATACAACCTGGAAATATATATTGATGCATCTTCTAGGTGTTCTTTTGCTATTGGAGCACTATCAGAAGGGGCATAAACTTCATTCCACCATGCCTACAATGTACTGATATTCATGTTTTTCCGACCAAACTTTTTTCTTCCAGTCACTATCTCCAGAAAACTGATGTAGCCATCGTATATTTCCTTTACCTTTCCCTATATTTTCGCTATTTTCTTCAAAACCTTAGAAAGGAGTTCCTTTCTGTAATTCCAAACTTCTAACCATCCCTTCACCTTACCAATTGTATCACGAAGAGGGATATCCAACTAAGCCAACTCATCCCTTGGTATCTGCAGAATTTTCCTTAGCTCATCAACAATTGATTCATCAATCTTCTTATAGTCTGCAATAAACTATGAAATATGCTGAAGAAAATCAAAAGCGTTGGTGTGAACTTTGAGAATTTGTTCAATTGCCCCATCTCCTCTGATGCTAACATCCTATAGCCACCCTTGAGTATTTTGGACAGAAGATTTCAACCTCTCAATTTTTGACACTGCCTCCTTAGGCAACAATCCTTCTGGAATTATATTTTCACCACCAATAGCCTATAATGGCTTCATCAAATGCTGAACATACCTGTAGACATCATTTAGCTGCTTCTTGAGCCTTTCTTTTTCTGCAGTTTCACTGTCCAGCCTTCTCAAGATTGCTTGAGAAGACTCTTGGAATTCCTCCTTTTCCTGCTCTCTAGTAGTTGGCCCCAAATTGATAGTTTGTATTCTGTAATCAGATGGATTGACTTCATCCTTGAATTTATCAGTTGGAGGCACTGCCACATGAACAACTCTGTTGTTGAATTCATCTCGTGCAATCTTTGAAACTATTTGTGCTCTTTTCCTTTGCTTGGGCTGACCCCACTGTTCCAACAATTTATCCCAACTCGAAGCTTCCTCTTGCACAATTATGGGTTTCTTACTTGTCCTCTTCTCGAGCCATTCCAGAACTATTGACTGCTCTGCATTCACCTCCGTAGAAGGTACCTCTAATTCATCTCTATTATGCTGTGGGCTATCAACCATTCCTTCAATTTCAGGTTGATTCTCTTTCTCATGGATGTCTTCCTTTTCTGGAGACTTGGATTGCTTCTCCTGAATTACCCGAGATCCAACATTCCTAACCTATGTACCCAAGGCAGATTGTCCCAACTCTTGCAACATTTGCTTCCATTCTTCATTAGTAGGAGTAGAAACTTCATCATCCTCCGATTCATGTTGCTCGGGGTGATTGGACGTATCACTCTCTTCTCGGATAGCCTCTTCTAATGTTTGTACGTTTTGAGGAGGAGAATCAATCCCTATATTCACTTCTTCCTCTTGATTGTCAGTAGTAGGCATCTTGCATCTTCTCTCCTACTTTCTTTGTTTCCTCTGCCTGAGATGCGTTATGCTTGGGAGGGCTTTTCCTTACATATACCTGGGGTTTTTCCCTAGGACTGTCTATCTCCACAACCTCAATTGAAGGAGCATCAATTTCTACCTCACCCTTTTTAGCCTTTGCTACCTTTTGTCTCTTTGTAACCAATCTCCTTTTCCTCACTGGTTGAGGTGTCTCACCTCTTGCAAAAATAGTGTCAACTTGAGGAGTCTTCTTGATTTTAGGAGATGGTTTCTCTCCTAGTTTCACTTGCACTTGGCTCCTAGTCCTTCTATTGATGGATACAGGTTTATCACTTTCTGGCTCTTCACCGTCATGGGCTTCAGAGACATTTTCCTTTTCATCTTCAGCTCCTTCCTCAGAATGAGATTCCATGTCTCCGATCAAGTCATACGTGAATTTGGTGTCATCAACCTCCAATTCCTGAACCTTTTGTCTTACAAATTGCCTCGAATATTCCTTGACTGGTTCAATTATCCGGTCAAGATCTATTGCTTCTTCTTTAGACTAGTTTATCTGTGGTAAAGGCTTGTTTCTGTAAGGTTCATAATCATGTTGATGCACCAGGTTCACCTCTTCATCTTGCACTTGATCAGGAACTTCCACTATCCTATACAACCTTATCATTTTGAGAGGCATCCGGGAGAACCTTCTTCTAAGAACATCAAAGTCATCGCTACAGTTTGCCCAGTAGTCCTCAATATGGTCTACATGTCAGAATGTCATGTTAGCCAACTTCATGGCCCGACCATATGGATCGTAGTGATTTCTATTTGTGTGAGAATAAAGCTTAAACTGTGCCATCTCCTTTTCAGAATGTTGAACACTTTGAATGGAAGGACATGATTCCAAAGTCCCAAATCCTCAATGGAAACTATGTTCCTAACCCCCTTCTTTAGATCCATCTGTAGGATTTCCTCAAAGGGCATCATTTGCCTCGTAAGCTCTAGCATTAGAAGTTTATTGGTTGGGTACCTCAGTAGTCTAAGTGGGATGATAGGAGATCCTTGCACCCGAATGTATGTAAATTTTGGAAATTGCAGGAACCATTGCCCATATTGTTTGATTAAGTCCATGGCATCAGCGGTTATTCTGGCATGAAGGGCATTTTGCAACAACCTTGGAATAAACATGAAGAAAGCATCATTTTCCCTTCTGTAATTAGATGTCTTGTACTACAATTGAGGATATATATCCCAAATTATGTCCTTTCCTAGTGTTCCCTTGCAACTCAAGCCCTTGTATCTAGTTTTACTTGCCAACATATACACCAAATATGATGTCATGGTGAATTTATTTGTTTGCTGCACACTTCTCAATTGAGCATCTAGGTTGTTGCTTATGATCCACGCCCAATGGTAATGCTTATTAGCCACAATTTGTGCGATGGGTAAGAAAATCCAAGACTAGAAGATGTGAGCTTGTTCAACTCCCATTACCCTGCCCAAGAGGGTTATTATGTCATGGTACTCCATCTTGAAATCACTCTGGTGCAATTGCTTGGGCAACTTGGAACAATGAGGCTTCGACTTTAGTATCCAACAATTGTTCATGATCTCCAAAGCCCTATTAGGATCTTCATCATAAAACTTGATTGCTTCACCTATGTTTATTTCCTCAATCAAATGGTGGTATGAAGCAATATTGAAAACTTCTGCAATGGATTCTTCTATGAGATTGGCCATCACTCTCCCCTGTGGCCCTATTATGATCCTTGATCTGGAGTCATAGTGTTTCGCACATTCTAGAACCAACTCCAGGCATAGTTGTGTCGAAGGGAATCCTACTACTTGTGCCAAACCAATGTGGGTGATTACTTGTGCTAGCTGAGTTGGCGCAACGCCATACGTTCTTTGATGGAAATCATGTCCATGTGTCCAAGATTTGTGTCTCCAATCTTGGCCCAAGCCGAAGCAATTCTAGATTTAGGCCAGATGCCTTTGAAATCATATTTCATTCTTTCAGCTTTCCTTTTGACTTCTTCTTGTACCAATGAAGCCTTCATCTTCTTATCAAGACTCAATTCACCTTACATTTGCAAAATAAACCACAATTACCCAAATGCAAATAACGATATAACATCATGAGATTTGTTAGCACATGCAAATCAAGGATATCATTATGAACTCCAAATGATAACACAAGAGGAATAACCCATTTCATCATCTAAATAAAAGATAAGTGAATGAACCAGTGCACAATTAATCTATGAATTCACAATTGAAGTGGTGATAATATAAATTCATTAGCAATGCATGGAAAATAACTCATTCAAAGGATATCATAGTTAGATTACGCAAGGCATGCAAGACAAATGAATTTGAATCTAAAAAAAACCACATGACATCATCATTCGAATCCATGTGAAGACACATTAGCCAAAGATACAAGGCTTGAGAGTGAAATGAGAGGAGGGTCAAGTAATCTGAGCTAGCTTGGATTTTTCGACCAGATTAAGGCTAGGCTAATCCGAGCTAGCTCGAATTAGCTGAACTTCATTATTTTTTCACATTTCAACTTGCAATCCTCAGAGAATGAAATTCGTTAATGCATTAAGGTTCATTCAATCACTTATCGCCCTAAAAATCCTGCCAAAACGAAATTTGGAGTGAGCTCACGCATTGGTCATTCGACATTAGAAATGATGGGTGAGAATTTTCCTAAGTGTCAACTTTGTTTGGTGCAAAATAGTGAAATTGTGCATTGGTGGAAAGTTCAACTAATCTGGGAGGGCTCGGATTATCCGCGCGGATTAGATCTCAGCTAATCCGAGCAACCTCGGATTAACCAAAATCGTCCTCAATGGCATAAATTTTCTAAGTGTCTATCTCTTTTTTGTCGAACACAAAAGGAATGAAAGTAAGCCCATCCTTGGAATGATTGTTCATTTAGCACTACACAATTCATTTCGAAGATCATTAATATTGCTCAACCACTCGAATCTGTCATGCACGGCTAGGGTACTCAAAGCTAGGGTTTATGAATCGTTGCTTTGAATCCAAGCAATGTTCCCCAAAATTTCAATATTAACAACAAGAAAAGGCATGTAATAACAAACCACAAGGTTTTCAAAGAACTCCATTCATCAAATGCATACAAACTAAAACCCTTTTCCCAATTCTTGGAAACGGACCCGAAAACTCAAAACGACAAAGTGAAAATTGATTTAAATCACAATCCCAAACTTCAATCAATGACTAATTGCAACAGGATCACCAATAAAGCTCAAAACGAAGCAAATCCATTTGAAAATAATCCAAAACATACCTTAAATGGACACTCAATGGAAAGAATGAGAAGGCGAGCTGATAAAGAACCCTTAGAAACCCTAGAACGATCTCCAAGAAAATGCAAATCCAAAGCAATAGCTCGATTCAAGGGCAAGATGGAGGCAAACTTCTCTCAATCATTCACCAACGACATGCAAAATGGGGAAATGACCAATAAATTAGCATTTTATTTTAGTAAGGCTCATTAAAACACGCAATTAATGCCTAGCAGTACGGTTTGAAAGGGGCTTGGTGATTTGACAAGAGGCCGGATTCAGCTAATCCAAGGGACCTCAGATTAACCGAACTTGGCCATAACTTAGTCAATTTTGCCCCAAAACAAAAATTTCAAGCATGGATCAATTTCCAAGGAGCAAAGGAATCATTCAAATGTTGCAAAGAGCATCAAAATGCAGATTGAACGTGAAGCACAAGGGTGAAACGAGACCAAAGCCAAAAGACCCATCCCTTAAGGGGACAAAGTCAAAACCCTATGACAAACACACAAAGAAATCAAAGCGAGAAAAGAGGGTCCCTGCCTTTTAAGAGGAGTGTGTGCGAAAATTGCACAACACCTCCTTATATCAGTAAATATAATTAATATTCATTTGTCATATGTCTTACTGTTTTAGCCATGATAGAGGAGGCCAAGATTGCAAGAAGGGAACAGTGGTAGGGCACTCTCCTAGGTGTGCCACCTCTATAATGGGGAACCAAGCAGTCCCATAATGGAGGACCTGTAATATCCCCATTTTTTATGTACTCCTTTGGGATAGTTTGGTTCTAACTCACTTACTATTTTTAGTAACTAGTCCAAGCGACAGTGCACTGTAGGGTTTCCTGTTTGGATAGTATGTGGGAGTTGACAGATGAGCTTTAATGTTTTGGCCAGTATGATATTTGGTGAGCACTTACGATTTTTAGCAGTTGTTATTCATAGTAAGTCTATATTGGGAAGCTAGTCTCAGACTCATAGTGTCCTTAGAAATGTTTTTTCTATGGTAGCATTGGAGAGCCTAAGGTTGAATTATTTGATATTCACTTTTTATATATCACTTAAGTTATTTTAATAAAATAACTTTAAAACTTAATTGAGGGGGTAGGTGGTCATCAAAAAGTACCTTGGTGCCTAATAAGATAATCTTGTTTTAGAAGGCTAAATAAGGTAAAGTAGTTTCCTTTCAAGCAGGACTCCCCTTTGAGGAATATTTGATTATGTTCTAAAATATCAAGCAAATATATTAAAAGGTTTTTGGAGGGAAAAGGATTCAAATTGGAGGTTGCCCTAATTTCTCCCTCTACTCCTATTTAATCTACTTTTTGGCTCTCATTTGTTCATGATGGATTTGACAACTTAAAGATACTAGACAGAGTGTTTGAGCTGCTTATTTTCTCATTTGAGACCCTCAAGAAACTAGAAGTGGCATTTAGATGGTTTGATCAAGTTATTTTATGGCTTTTCTTTAATGTTTCAGATAAGAATTTAGGACAATGTAATGTCATGTTGCCATGATTTTAAATTTTTTGTCCACAGCTAAAACTACCCATTCTATTTCAACCAATCCATGTCTAAACTCAAACACCCTAATTTGTAGCAACTCTTTTGTTTTAGAAAGAAATTCTTCTCTTTTGGGACTTATATAAGAACAATATTGTCCATGGTGAATTTGTTATATTCAGTAAGTTTAAATATAAAACTTTTTCCAAAGTTTCTAGGCATTCCCAGTCCTGATTTTATTTCTCACAAATTTTATTTTGCAGATTTTCTTTTTTCTCCTTTTTGGTGCTCTTTTCTTCTTGGTAGTGTCCATTTATTTCTGACATAGCAGCTGCATATTCTGGATGAGTTGATTTTATTTTTGGAGCAGTGACTCCATATTCTTCGTGTCACAATTTACTGTAGCCATTCC
>VDFB02011070.1:0-12880 GCA_007258455.2 Sequoia sempervirens
ATGGACCAGCGCCTCCAATTGGGAGGAAGGGAATAGGATAGCCATAGATGGGACCGATGCCTCCAGTTGGGAGGAAGAGCACAGGATAGCCCATGTAGGACTATGCGATGACACTCTCCCCTAGTTGCCCAGGTGTTTTACTTTATTGTGTTCCTCTGGAAGTATGTTATGGGAGTTGGTTTAGATTGTTGTTGAATTGATTTATATTGATTTATGAATTATTGCCTTGATACATCTTTGGTGTACTTTGTGGTCTTGTATGATCTCATTGATATTTGACTTATGACCTTGTACTCTTTTGGTACTATGTTATGTTGTTTTTATATTGTTTTATTGCAATTTGGGATTGTATTATGTTTATTAATTCAGTTTGATTGGAAGTGTTTCATGATCATCCTTTGGGTACTTGTTTACTGGTCATTGCTTTGATTTGTGTGATGAGATTTATGATTTTAATTTATTATGTTGATTCTTGGATGTTGTTGGTTATGTCATTGTAATCCTTGAGTTTTATACTTTTGTATGATGTTGAGTCTTGTGGTTCTGTGTTTGGATGTTCTTGGTTGAGGACTCTTTCTTGTCTACTCCTTAGCACGGGGGGTGGGTCTTCGGACCCACATGGTCGGGTGGAATGTGCTAAGCACCCCATTGGGTCCCTAGTCGAGGATCGAGAGGTGCAAATTGGTCCTAATGCGGCGACTCCAGAGTTACATCCGTCTTGGAGCCAGTTTTGATACTGTGTATTCCTCTATTCATTTGCATCATGTTATATTGTTGTATGGTTTTCGTTCATATTTGGAAGCACTTTTGTATCATTGTACCTCTTGAACATTGCACTGTAATGTCACATTAAACCTTGTGTCGATATTGGCCATGGTAGTTGTTATTCAATGTGTTGATTTAATCATGTATACGCTGCATTTATGTACACAAATGGTTTCTTATCAATGAATTTTCATGTACGTGTTACATTTGTTAATATTTACTTTGTTATGGATTATATCTTTGGCTTTTATTCTTTATTGTTGTTGTGTGGATCTAAGTCGCGTAATGACTCCTTGTGTACCCCAAGGGATGTATGTGTTAGTGAATCTACTTAAATTAAATTTATGTCATGACTTAATGTGTTTTACATGTAGGTTATGTTAATTTTAAGAAAAAAAAATAAAAATTGTGGAGTAATTTTTGTTTAATTGTCCTTTGGGGTTTGAACGACGGGTGTTACACCTTTCTTGTCATCTCCTAGCATGGGGGTGGGCCTTCAGGTCCATGTGGTCGGGTGGAATGTGCTATGCACCCCATTGGGTCCCCTATCTAAGTTCGTGTTGATGTTGTTGATCCAGGACTCTACCTCAGATCTTATTGTACCATGTTCAATTATGTAACATCTTTTTATTTAATGTATCTTTTCCTCTGCATGATAGGATGCATATGGACTCCTTAAGTAATGTAAGTTACTCCTAAGTGATGTAATGTACTCCTAGAAATAGTTGTAATGTATTATTCTATCTTTGTAAACCTTATGTGATAGCCATTATCCTGATATGATGTATATGTGGAAATATGCTCCACTATTGTATTATGGATCTATGAATTGAATTCTTATAAATGGTGTATCATTTTATTCGCATGTGATCATTAATGATTGTATGTTATCATTATGTAGTCTCAATTTTCATTTGCTTTCATTTGATTAAAGTTTTAGAATTGTAATGACCGCCTCTGTACCCAGGGCATGGATGAATTAGTAAATGTATAATTGCTTTCATGTAACAAATTTACAAGCTTATCTTACACAATGTTTTTCTTTCAAAAAATAAAATAATGTGGCATTATGTTGTCCTTTGGGGTCTAACATGGGGCATTACATACCCCTTAGAAATGATGAAAATGGTGACGAGGAAATTTAGGAAAGAAGGAACATAGTAGAGAATACACTAGCTACTAAACAAGATATGGAAGATTTAGAAGAAGAGTAATGAATAATTCAATTAAATATTTTGAAAGACATTTCTAAATTTGGTACAAACCAAGAACCCATATTGCTATTTATTCCAATGTTTCAATCTATTAGAGTTGATTGATCAGATAAATGATCTAGAATAATAATTTGATTATGAAGAAATTATATATCCTAAAAGGATTATATTTACAAAGAATAAGTGAATGGACATCTTTATATTTGGAAAAAATAAGTACAATTGGAAAGAAATAGAAGAGGTAAGAAAAAGAAAGATAAGAAAGGATGGTTACAAAGTTGAAAAATTATTTTATTATTATTGGCTACTAGTTAGAATTATTGATGATGTTGCAAACTTAAGGAATAAGAAGAAAACTATGAAGAAATGTACAAAAGAATTTATAGGGTGATCATTAGTCAAGCATAGTGAACCTAGAAAAGAAAAGGTAGTAATATACATCAGTGGAATTTAAGAGGAACCATTCAAGAAGAATTGAGCATGGAAAGATCATAAATAATTTATAAAACATAGAAAATTTACATTAAAAGTTGAAGAAAAGTATAAATATCTTATATCAAATATAATTGGCAAGGAGGAAGAGGAGGATGATTCCAAAAATGTAGACACTAGATTATGGTGACAAAAGATCCTATGCATATTATGATGAACAAAATAAAATAAAGTAGTAGTATATACCACAATTATAGAAAAGGTAGCATTTTGTATCACAATGAGAGACAACAAAATAGTCCATACTACAATAATAGAATTGATGGATATAAAATAGGTAGAACACAATATGACAAAGGTGGTCGAAGAACTCTTAGATGAACTTATTTTTGATGTAGGGAGAAAGCTAATAGAGAATGTAGTTGTTCCCCAATTCAAATGAGTACTAGTAAAAGAACCACATATACTAATGAAGGATAAAATGGATCACAAAGCCTAATATATGAACCTAAAATAGGTGACTTATGGATCATGAAATAAGTATTGTTGAAACTAGATGGTTTGGAGAAAGGGGAACCAATGCAATGAAAAATAGTTTTTAGTTTTATTTTCATTCCTATTTGTGTTATTTTATTGTTTCATGATTAATTTTGCCACACTCTTGAAATAACCACTTGTTTCTCAATTTATTTTATAACTAAAATAAACAACTAGTGTAGAAAGTTTTATTTTCAAGATTAGCTTCAATAATGAGAATAATGAGACTGCACTCACGTGAGAATGAAGGTAAATTAATGTCATTACCTAGAGCTAATAGTTTAGGTGAAAGATGTGTATTTTTCTTGTATGTCATTATTTTTGGATATGTGTGTTCTATCATGTGCCTATTTGCTAGTAATGATAGGGATTTTTTTTATAAACTTGATTGTTATTAGTTTCATTTTTTTCATTTGGTAATAAAGGTGAAAGATATACGCTCATTGAATCACTAATTTCATTTTCATGTAATTGAACATCTCTAATTGCAAAATTGAATTTTTTTAAGTTTTTCTTTAATAGTATGTGGAATTTTTTCTACACACCTCTTTAAATGGTTTTCTAATACCATTTTCCTAGCAGTAACAATCATTTAAAAAATCATCTTCTTCCTATTTCTAATGCCTCCTTGTACCTGAGTATGGGTGTTTCAGTTTTATTCTTCAAAACTTGTATTTTAAGTACATCTAGTTTCCTCTCTTGGGTAGCTTATTATATCATTCTACAGGCCATACTTTATTTTCTAATGCTTGACACACCAAAGATGAAAAAAATTGCTACAATCTTTCATCCACACTTCAAAGTCTTACAACCTAAAAGATGGCTATATATGTATCAACTATTCCTCTCTTATGTCAAAAAATAAATTTTAATTCAAAGTTAATATTTTACATTCAAAAGACACAAAAATCTGGTCTCAAGAAAAATAATCCACAACCACTAAGACCATAATATGTTTTTTAATATCTTTTCTTCATTTATTGTGAATAGATCGAGGCAATGGTTCTAGGAATAATTGTATTGTTCCATCACATTTAAAAAAAAAAAACAAAAGAGTGATTTTATCTTTATAAACTTGTATTGGTAAGTTGTCAAGAAAATGATATTTATTTACTATTAAAATATGTTGTCAAAAAATATGTCTACTTTTTGACTCCATTATTTATAGGAGCTCTCTAAGAACAAAGGTTTGGAGAAGTGATTGTAGGTGGAACAATAGTTGTAAGAATAATGATATTGGTCCATACCATTTTAAAAAGAAATCAATCAATTGATTTTGATCTTTGTAAACTTTTTAAAAAAGAAATAAAAAATGATTTTGATCTTGATAAATTGTCAAAACAATAATATTTATTTACTATTAAAATATATTATCAAAATTACATCTGTTTTTTTACCCCACTATTTATAAAAGCTCTCCAAAAACAAACATTTGAATAAAAAGATGTATTGTATATTGTCTACTTTTTAACTCCACTATTTCTGGAAGCTCTCTAAAAACAAAAATTTGAATAGAAAGGTGTGTAAACAAAGATTCTAAGTTTTCATTCTTATCGTGGGTCCCTTCTAGTGGACTTTTTTATTTAATGGAAAACATATCTGGAAAACTTTAATGTTTCCTTAATCACCATGACTAAGGTTTTGGTCTTACCTCATTTTCAAAATAAAGAATTCTACTGAACGTGGGCTCCTCTTCTGTTTCTCGGAAGCCTCTCACGCTGTCGGTCAAAGGACGGCTCTCATGAACTTAACCAGGGATCTCCCTGAAATATTTAATAACAAATTGCAATGTGGGATCAGGAAATATAGTTTAACACGAGGTAATTTAAACATTTGCCGTCACCAATGAATAGCTCTGACCAATATGACTGCAAACAGGGTTTAAAAACTAACTTGCAAAAAGGCCATTGTTGGTTGTGCTCAAATATATTTGTCTGTTCTTTCTTTCCCTCTCAGATATTGGCATCTCATAAGCGATGTCTCTTTTAGCTAAACTGTGAGTTTAGTTTTCCACTTTCCTTTTTAAATTTTTTAGTAGTTTCTTATTGTGGCTATCATAGATCATTCTAATGGCTAAGAATAACTATATAAGCATCACTCATAATTATTATAAGTTGGTTAACTTTAATCCTGTCTCTAGATTATTTAGTTTTTAAAACTTAGAGATTATTATTACACTAAGAATCTCCTATTAAAATTAAATAATTTGTAGACATAAGGTGCTCATGTATCTTTGAGTCTAAGGCGTCATGTTAGATTCCCGTTACATGTTAGATTGTAATACAAATTACAATTCATGATTATGAATCAATAAAGTTTTATTTTACTGGCAATTAAGGTCCATTATATATGTGTTTGTTTATTTACTGTATGGTAGGATAATATTTCATTGTACCTTCTATCTATGACTAACATTATTTTGTATTAAGGTATGGCTTTGAATCTTGAAACTCATAAAGATGATCTTTATTATATGTACATTGTTGAATTGAAGTAGTTTGCAAGAAGATTGTAAATAGAGTGTTGAGTTTGAGGTAGTTTACAAGAGATATTGTGGAGGTGTCACTAATCCAAAGTAGTTTACATAAAATCCAAGGTCAAGATGCCTCCATAAAGACTATACAGTTTTGTTAATGTTCCTATAAGGATAAAAGAAATATCTAAAATAAAGAGCACAATGCTAATCCATTTGAAATCCATAAGGGTAGACAAAAGCATAGGATATACCCCTAAGAAATGATGAAAGTGATGATGAGGAAATTTAAGCAAGACTTGGAACATGGTAGAGAATATAGTAGCTACTAAACAAGATATGGAAGATCTAGAAGAAGAAAAATAAGAAATAATTCAATTAAAGATGTTGAAAGATATTTCTAAATTTTGTAAGAGATTAAGAACCCATATTTTTATTTATTCAAATAGTTTCAATCTATTGGAGTTTATTGATTGGTTAAATGATCTAGAAGAATAATTTGAGTATGAAAAAATTATATATCCTAAAAGGATTATATTTACAAAGAATAAAGTGAACTGACATATTTATATTTGGAATAAATAAGTACAATTGGAAAGAAATAGAAGAGGTAAGGAAAAGATAGAAATATAGGAAAGGATGGTTACAAATTTGAAAATTTAATTTAAAGTTATTGGCTACTAGTTATAATTACTAAAGAGGTTGCAAAATTAAGGAAAAAGAAGAAAAATGTGAAGGAATATACAAAAGAATTTATAGGATGATCATAAGTGAAACATAGAAAACCTAGTCATGAAAAATTTCAAGGAATATTGATAGTTAAAAAAAAGATTCTCTATGGTTTCAACCCAAGCGCATAATGACCAAATCCTAGGAGAAATACCAATAGAAACTAATTCAACATTGATAGCCAATATTTTTAACACAAGAAGCCATATAAAATAGGCTATTTGTAGTTTTAACTTTACCAAACCAAATCTTGTTCAACACATAGGTCCACCTAACATTAGACCAAACAAGATTCCAAATTATATTAAAACAGTCAATTATTTCCCTCGTATCAAGAAGCGTATTGTAGATATTTACTACTGTCATTTTCTCAAGATTGTACCATTTTTCCAATTGAAGTTCATCAAAATTTCAATATTCATTATGAGAGACATGAGGAATATGACAATATACATTTCTTTTTTTAAACACCATACATTCTTCTTTGATTTTCAAGAATTTAGAATTTAGTTTTCATGCTTCCCAATCTTTCAATTTTCAATCAACAATAATATCCTTCAAACAATAAATTCCTTTTGATTCATAGGATTTTGTAGAACATTCTTGAATTAGATCCAATGACTTATTGCTCGAATCTAAATTCCACCACACAAATCTATATATTGTGAACTTACCTTCAGTTTTGAGGACAACATTCGTACTTTTAATCAAGTTTTTACTATTCTCCCAAGCCCTCCAATTACTATTCAACACATTGGAGTGAAAAGGTTTAACAATAAATTTACCAAAAATCAAGTTGTGAGGATGTAGTGATGCCTAATCTCGACCTTTTTTGTCCTTGAAAGAGAAATAGTATTCATGATCAATAGTTTACATGGCTCAAAACCATCAAAGGCATTCAATATTCATTTGATAGCTAAGACAATACTCTATATTTTTCAAAAAATTAGCTTTAGACTACCTCTATATTTGGGAGAACAAAAAATGCTCCAATTCACTACATATATTTTTTATTATCTTTTCCATTAGACTATAGAAAGCCTCTAAGAGTCTTCTAAATATTCTTTAACACTAAGATACTAAACAACTAAGAAAAGGAATAGTAAATTCATAAAAGATTATTTATTAGGTGACATTGTTTTGTATTACTTTGCTCCAACTTCTTCTCATTTTCCAACTATTATTATTGTTGAATACATTTTTTATCACCTTTTCCATCTTATAATAACACTAGATCACTCATTATTAATATAACCTAAGTTATTTTATTGCATTTCTTGTAGCACAACCATTCTATTTATATTTTCTTTAGTATTTTCACTATTATTATCAAAATTAGTTTGTTTGTGTAGGCTATAAATCCAACCTTGGAATTTGACCAAAAGGAAAGCTCCTTATAGCCATAACAAATTTTTCTTTTGTTCCTTATCAAATATCTATCATTGAGGTAGATATATATATATCCCTTCAAGATATTGGTGTTACATTTCCCTTTCCCTCTTTGTTAATATTTTCCTTTCCATTATAAATAGATGGTTGAATTTCTATAATTTTAGTTTATCTCTTTACTAGTGATCTACTTTCTATTTTCTTGGTTCATTATTGTGTAAATAGTTCACCATTTTTAATTATATTTGTATTCTATGATTTTTTAATATACAATACTACAATGCATTACATAGACATCTACACTTAGCTTAGTGTCCATTCCAATATGATTCAACTTTTAATGCTAAGTTCTAAACTATGTCATCTTTTTCTAGTTTATCTCCCATTTTTCATTTATGTCATTCATTCTCCAATAGAGAGTAATAATTTGTTTCTATTTAAATTGGAACTATTTACCTCCTCTTTCTAGAAAATGGTGATACCCTTTAGTTGATGGAGAATCTATCTTAAGGAATTTTCAACACCATGGAGACCTACAAAATGATAATATTTTGGGTAAGATTACAATGAGTCTTAATAAGGCATTTCAATTTTCATTGGAAAACCCCTTCATTCCTTTTTTCCAAATTTCCCACAAGACTTCATTAGTAAAAAAAAAGCCAAAAATCATTAAGATTAATAGAAAAAGCTTTGAAAAACCAGAAAAATCAAACCACATAAACCCATCCTTATAATTGTCCTAACCCAAGTTGCTTGCAAGGAAATGAGACCGAATTTTCAAGGAATTTTGATAGTTAAATAAAATATTGCCATTTGTTTCAACCCAAGCACATAATGATCAAATCATAGAGGAATACCCATAGAAACGAATTCAACATTCATAGCCATTTTTTTTAATACAAGAAGCCATCTAAAATACGATATTTGTAGTTTCAACTTTCCCAAACCAAATACTTTTCAACACATAGGTCCACCTAACATAATACCAATCAAGATTCCAATTTTTATAATTAATATAATCAATTGTTTCCCTCATACAAGAACAATGTTATAGATATTTATTATCGTCGTTATCTCAAAAGTTGTGTGATTAGCCCAGCTGAAATTCACCAAAATTTTAGTATTCATCATGAGAGACATGGGGAATTTAACAATATATATTTATGCTTTTGAACACCAAAATTTATTCATTGATTATCAAGAATTTGGAATTTAGTTTTCATGCTTCCCAATATTTCATTTTTCCATCAACAAAAATATCATTCAAACAACAAATTTTCCTTTGGAGTCTTATGATTTTATAGGACATTCTTGAGTTAGAGCACATGACTTATTGTTCCAATCTAAATTCCACCACACAAATCTATATGAAAAACTTTCCTTTAATTTTGAAGACAACATTGGTATTTTTAATAAACTATTTAATATTCTCCCAAGCCCTCTAATTACTCTTCAACATAGTGGATCCAAAAGGTTTAACAATAAATTTACAAAAACTAAAGTTGTGAAGATGTGGTGATGCCTAGTCTTGACCTTTTTTATCCTTTCAAGAGAAATATTATTTTTGATCAATATTTTATATGGCTCAAAACCATCAACGACCTTCAATAACCATTTGATAGCCAAGACAATACCCTATATTTTTAAAATTTGAAGGCTTAGACCACCTCTATATTTAGGAAAACAATACTAGCTCCTGTGTCATAGAAAACTAGCCCCTTGTCATTTTCATGGCCTTTTAGGTCTTGTTTCATGGTATTTGATATATTTAGCTTTGATTTTGTGTTGCAACATGGCTTGAACATGCATATTTAGGCACTAAAATTCAAATAATGATGTCTTGTGATGGTGTTGTGAAGTGTTGTTAGACATTTCTACATTCTTCTAGACTCTATTAAGTACAATTCACCTAAAAATCACCTTTTTAATCATCATCAAGTACTATTTTGAAGTGTTGTAAAGTGTTGCAACAAGATTTCATGCTTTCCTAGGCACAACTTCACTATTTATCTCTTCTTATCACTTATTTGACCCCTTTATGCCCTCATATGCTTTAATTAAGTGTATTTTTTGATATTATCCTGACAAACAACATTAAATGCAACTTAATTTCCAACACTTGTTTTTAGGTCCTAGGTGGGACCCATTTGCCATGGGTGACAATCAGTCCCCCTTGGCCCCAAATTCAAAATATTTTAAATTTATTTTCGAGATTTTATTAAAAAATCACTTGATGTTAGCCTGTGATGAGGTATGAATGAGAAACTATGACACGAGATTGTATAAACAGGCATTTTTCACTTCATTTTACATCTCCTAATTCATTCAAGCAATCTCCTACAATCTCAAACATTCAACCATCTTACAACATCAATTCAAGAAATATTCAAGTAGTTTGAATCATCCATTGACAGTAATTCAGACTTGCATTATCAAGGATTTGGTTAGACGATAGCATTTTCATGTTGTTACTTTATCATTCCTTTACATTTCATTATTTCATTAAGGGTTTGATTACGAAAAGTGGGGTTTGACCAAGGCAAATCCCTATTTGCTAACCTTCAACCATTTTTCCCTCTTGCATGTGTGTTTGCAGACTTAGGTATGCAGATTTATCAAGCATTTATATGTTGAAAAGTGGAGGACAAGCCAACTAGGTGTTTCAAGTTAACTCAAGTCTATTTCAAGCTTGAAGAAGGTTTTATGTCTAATTCCTGCAAAATTAACTTCAACAACCCGACAAGTAGATATTTCTAGATCTGGTGTTCCAAAGTTGTCTCCTGATTTTCCAAAAATTTGGGAGAGGAATGATTCACCATCAGTGGCGAATGAGTCCAACCTTAGTACTAAAAATTTGTGTTTTGTTAGATTCTAGATCCTAACTGTCAAAAACTAGTTTCTGACACTATTTTACCAGGAGGAGGACAAATTCGCCACCTTGGGAAAATGAGTCCCACTGTGAAAAATCAATGATTTCAACCAACATCCAAAAAATTCTAGATTCTTCATCAAGTCTCCAGGTGCACTCAGATTCATCCCATTCCTTTATGTTCTGCATATTTTCTTCATTTAGTTCATTATTGCATTAGACAATGTGTTTTCAAACATAGCTTTAAATTGCACTTTTTCATTTATTTTCATTCATTTAGATTAGTCAATTGCATTTAGTTTACTTCATTTAGGTTAGAAAACATCACACATAACATTAAGTGAATGAATCCTATGCATTTTCAAGTCCTATCTCTCTCCTTTTAGGTGAAAAACCATGGAAGAGCTAGAGTTGTCCATAGTGACTCGAAAATCTACATTTCATTTTCGTGAACTTGACATTTGGACACTTTGCATTTCTAATTTCTTTCTCATATTGCATCCTACTTTACATTTTCCTCAACATTCAATTAGGTCATTGTTTTGTTTTTGCATTCTAGGTATTTCATATTGCGTTAGTGAAAAATTCATTTAGATTTCATTTTTGCATTGCATCTCATTGGAAAAATAGAAAATCTGCATTTTGCATCCTTAGTTGCATTTTGTAGAACATAAAATCATCTTAAAAAATATGAAAAACACAAAAAAATTGCATACTGGGACTCATTTGCTACCCTAGACGAATTAGTCCTTCTGCACTTTTTAGACAGTATTTCTGGCATTTTTCTAGAATTTTCCTACATTTATGTTTTTTGTAGTTTGTTCTCTGTTACAATTAGTAGTCTTTCTATTAGTTTCATTTATACATCTTAGATTACCTTGCATTTGACTTCAACCCTTCCTTTGTGGTACTTATATGAGTGTTTGGTGCCCCATTGATAATACTTTAGTGAGAAGAAGTTCTAGACTCATGGCTTCCCATGATCACACTTTCGTTGTGGACCTTGGGATCTCACAAGCTACTACTCCTAGTATAGACAATGGTCCATTAGGCATTGATCATACCACTTCCAAGCCTTCACCCTTACATCCAATGAATGTTGACACCCAAAAAAATTCTCTTCCCCAAGACAAGGTCATTAGTCTTCATGAAGAATTTGCACATTTACAACAAGACTTGACACTTGAAAACATTTTCCAAACTGCCATACCTACCATTGATAATGTTCATCGTTTGATTGAAAGTGATGAAGGCTTGCAAGTGATGAAGAAAATTGTAGAGATTTACAATAAACATGCCTCTTCTAATACCCAATCCACAAACATTCCTATAATCCAAGGAAGACCTCTAGTTCCTCGCCCTTCAACCATAGCATCTATACCAACTTATACCAATCCATAGGTCAGTACAACTATGCAACAAGTTAGTTATGTGGCTCCTTCCTTTGCAATTCCACCTAACATTCCTACCTCTCTTGTGGCATTGCAAGTCCCTTCCACCACCTTCACACCCCTTAATATTCCTTTCACTTCCCCTCACATCCCTTACACTCCATCAACATTTTCTCTTCCATCTCAACCTACATACCCGATCCTATTCTTACACCTCCTTACTACCATTTATTCCATGCAACATCAACATTCCAACATTAGCCAAAGTGAAACCACTCCACCCACATATCATGTCTGTAGCAGCCCCTTTTCCTTAGAAATGTTACGTACCCTAATGCCACAAGGGATAGAAATGCCTCGGTTTGAGAAATACAGAGGAAAAGGAGACCCTATCAACCATGTTAATGCTTACACAACTTTATGTAGTGATTTTTTCCTTGATGAGAGACTTTTAGCCAAGATTTTTCTGAGAACCTTGAAAGATATTGCATTAGAATGGTTTTCCAACTTGCCTAATCATTCCATCTATTCCTTCAATGAACTTGTGGATGCTTTCATAAGTAACTTCCAAGTTCACATGACACCTATTAAAAAATTTGATGACCTCATGCGATGTAGACAAAACACAGATGAAAAAGTCATGTATTTTATCTCATGATACCAATTTGTATGCCCAAATTGATGTCAAGATTCTTGATGCGCATTTGCAATTTAATATTTTTATTGAAAAATTGCAAACACATCTTTAGGATAAGCTAACTATGATGAAATTTCCTTCATTTATGCATTTATGCACAACCTTGTGTGAATATCATATAGCTCGGTTTCAAGTTGTTATTCAAAATCCACTTCTCACCAAGCTAAAAAACCTTAACACAACAATCAAAATAACAATAACAATAAAAAATTCCATATACCAAATAGAGGATTTATGCAGTTTAATCTTCCTCCTCAACAACAACCGAAACCCACCCAAAAAAATCAAAATCAAGTGGCAATTGTTAAGGCAACAGTGCCTTATCATTAAGGGGACCCCAATAGAAAATTTACTCCCCTACCTAACACCCTCCATAATACAATG